>QXTE01001148.1:0-11090 GCA_003942145.1 Platysternon megacephalum
GACAGGTCTTGCCGGTACAGACAACAGGACCCCCTCAGTCAGGTCCATCTTGGGGGGCCAGGGAGGCCAGGAGGTCTGTCTGGGCTCCCCTCCATTTCCCCAGCCAGCTCCAAACTGGAACTCTCCAGCCCCCCCTCCTCTGGCCTTTGTCTGTCTCCGGGGCCAGGAGGTCACCGGATCTCTTTGTTCTCCAACACCTTCCATTGGCACCTTGCAGGGGAGGGGCCCAGGTCATCAGTTGCCCGGAGCCAGGGCGTCGGCCATTCTCTGTGCAGACCCCTGCACACCCCTGACCTCTAGGGCTCTGCAACAATCGCCCACCTTGTTCCCCCCACCTAGATACCTAAGAAATGCGTAGGGGAAACTGAGGCACCCACACAGTATTCAGAGACATTAAGAACATTCCCACTTCCTCACATCAGGGACACCCTCTGTCTGCTGTGAGTGACACCTCGTGGGCAGGGCTTGGTGGGCTCAGCGTGTGGGCGGGGCTAGGCTTGTGGGTGGGGCTTGGTGGGCTCAGCGTGTGAGCGGGGCTAGGCTTGTGGGCGGGGCTTGGTGGGCTCAGCGTGTGGGCGTGGCTAGGCTTGTGGGCGGGGCTTGGTGGGCTCGGCGTGTGGGCGGGGCTAGGCTTGTGGGCGGGGCTAGGTGGGCTCAGCGTGTGGGCGGGGCTAGGCTTGTGGGCGGGGCTTGGTGGGCTCAGCGTGTGGGCGGGGCTAGGCTTGTGGGTGGGGCTCCGTTTGTGGGGCCAGGCTGGCTGGAGGGCTCTGCAGGGCAAGGCGGAGGCCGGGAGCAGCGTGTGCTGGGATGAAGCTGGGCTGCCAGCGGCTGCGTCTGACCCTGTGCAGACGCTCCAGGCCCCATCTCCCAGGTCACTCCCCAGAGCCAGTTCTCCTCTGTACTGATGTGAGCAGGGTCTGAATGACGCTCCCCGGCTCCGCCCACTGGTCAGAGATCGAGCTAAACAGGCTCTAGCAGGAGCCTTAGGCCTGGTCCACACTAGGGGCAGGGATCGAAATAAGATACGCGACTTCAGCTACAGGAATAGCGTCGCTGAAGTCGAAGTATCTTATTTCGAATTACCCGGCACTTACCTCGCGTCCTCGCAGCGCGGGATGGACGGCCGCGGCTCCCCCGTCGACTCCGCTACCTCCGCTCGCCCTGCTGGAGTTCCGGAGTCGACGGGAGCGCGTTCGGGGATCGATCTATCGCGTCCAGACGAGACGCGATAGATCGATCCCCGATAATTCGATGGCTACCCGCCGATCCGGGCGGGTCGTCTGGACGTAGCCTTTGTTATTGTAAGAGTTTAAATCGAGCTGAAATGACGTGTGGTGGGAGCCTGTTTCTGCCCAGCCTGCTGAGAGCTCGCAATCGCTACGGGACTGCCCAGCCGCGGTCACAGCAGAGAGGCCGCGCTGAGCAGGCAGCTCGGGACCGTGGCTGGCGGGGCGGGACGGCCAGAGGTGGGCAGTGACCTCTGAGCCCGGGTTGAACCTTGGCGCTGGAACGCTGCAGGAGGGGCCGTATCCGCTGCCGAAAAGCGACGGTGTCTGGTAGGGGCCCAGCATTAGACGTGATTCGCACCCTGAAGCTCACTAACCCTGGGGTCGGTGGGAAGAGCTGCCTGGAGGCCCTCGAGCACCTTTGGGAGCGTCGGGGGCTCTGGGGACAGCTACTATAAGGGCCTTAATTCCCGACAGCGAAGGGGCGAGAAGGTTTCCGCCTCTACACAGGAGCTGGAGAGGCTGCTTCAGAGAGCAGGTTTCAGAGGGGGAGCCGTGTTAGTCTGTCTCAGGAGTCCTTGTGGCACCTTAGAGACTAACAGTTATTGGGGCACAAGCTTTCGTGGGCTAAACCCAGTGACTGCTGAGCAGATGGACCAGACCAGACTGGCTCAGATTGTAAGAGGAACTCAATATCAGAGCCCGATTCTACTTCATGTCCGGCTAAGAGACCGACGGGAACGTCCCCCGAGTTACTCCCAGCTGATAAAAGGCGGAAGACAGGCAGGCTGCCAGTGAGCTTTGGGCAGCCCATTCGTCTGAGCAGCAGCACAGCCAGTGCGCGACGGTGAGCGCCAGAGAGGAACTTGCCCAACATGTGCAGGCCCTGACAGAACGGCTGAGCTGTGACCAGAGTAAGGCTGCCAGGCCTCTGGCTGTGGCGATGGAGACGTCAGCATTTAGAGCCACCGTCCCACCCGGGCGAAGGGGGAAAGGACAATTCTTCTGCTACCGATGTGCTCAGGATGGGCACAGTGCTGCCAAGTGCCGTAATGAAGAAAATGGAAAGCTGAGGACCAGTTGGGAGAGATCCGGTAAGTGCCGAAGAGTCGGGGGCTGGGGGTTTGAAGGCTCCCCTAGAAGAGACTGTCCAGCTGGGATCCCCGCAGGACTGATAGGGCCCCGAGCAGAGGTCACGGTGAGGATTGAAGGGACGGAGTGTGAAGCCGTGCTTGACACCGGATCTCAAGTGACTATTATATTCCAGTCATTCTGCCAATGGATGCTTAGGCACCTGCCTTGGTCTGTGTGGGCTCAGCATGGACGAATACCCCTACCAAGGGCATGTCATAGTGCACCTGGAATTCCCAGAGGAGGTTGCTGGGGTAAGAGAAGAGGTGGACACAGCTGCCTTAACATGCCCTGACCCTAAAGAATCTCTGATGTGTCTGTGCTGATAGGGACCAGCTCCAGTCTCTTCAAGGTGCTCGCGGATTACTGCAGACGACGGGCTGGGGACCAGTATCTGAACACCCTGATGATCCATACGCTTTGTGCTGAAGCCTATAGGAAAATGGAGAGCGCTAAAATGGAGACATCTGAGCTACCAACGGGAGCAGTGAGGTACGCGGGCACAACCCCCTTGGTAGTGCCTGCAAGGACGGAGCGAGAAGTGCTTGTCATGAGCACCAGGCTGAAAGGGCATTAGCCATGGTAGAGCAGCCGGTTGAAGGAGAGCTCCGGGAAGGAGTGCTGGTCCCCAGTGGAGTGATAACCCTGCCTGCTGGAGCCCTGGAAAAGGTGATTATACTGATTGAATCATAGAATCATAGAATCTCAGGGTTGGAAGGGACCTCAGGAGGTCATCTAGTCCAACCCCNCACCCTGATGATCCAGACGCTTTGTGCTGAAGCCTATAGGAAAATGGAGAGCGCTAAAATGGAGACATCTGAGCTACCAACGGGAGCAGTGAGGTACGCGGGCACAACCCCCTTGGTAGTGCCTGCAAGGACGGAGCGAGAAGTGCTTGTTATGAGCACCAGGCTGAAAGGCAGTAGAGGGGCATTAGCCATGGCAGAGCAGCCGGTTGAAGGAGAGCTCCCGGAAGGAGTGCTGGTCCCCAGTGGAGTGATAACCCTGCCTGCTGGAGCCCTGGAAAAGGTGATTATACTGATTGCTAATGAAACAAGCCGTGATGTGGTTGTGAAGCAAGGGCGGAAGGTAGCAGACCTGACTCCATCGTCAGACCCCCGTGTGAAACTCAAGTTCCGGCGATAGATCCTGCGAAGTTTGACGTTGGAGACTCGCCGTTGTCCGAGGAGTGGAAGGATCGCCTGAGGGAGAAACTTTGTGAAAGATCCAAGGTCTTCTCACTGCATGAGTGGGACGTGGGATGTGCAAAAGGAACAGAGCACAACATCAGACTACAAGACTCCCGACCCTTCAGGGAGAGTGTGACACCCCGGCACCCCAATATTCACCACTGTCATGTAATTAGGACATGTTTTGTACAAAGTCTGCCTTGTGAGGTATCATTCTAAAAGTCTTGGCCTTCTAGACATTAATATCTTGTTGGATTGTCTGTGCTATTGTCGTGTGTGAAGTTATGAAGTTTGGCTTTGTGTGTGTTACTGGAACATGTTGTGAGGCTGAAAACACCCACAAGCAGCCTTTCAGAGGTACGACAGTAAAAAGGCCGAACAATGTTCATGGCTCATTGAGGAAATGCAGACGAGCCCAGGGATCACCCCAGGAACTGTCTGCACTAGAAACCTCTCAGAGATAGCGCTGCACAATGGGAACTGTCTGACCCAGGTCACAGCAAAGGAGCTTTCCAGCAAGTGGGGAGAAGATATAAAAGGGGGACAATGACCTCATGAGGGGACCTCACTCTCCCTCCAACAACACACCTGGAAACACCTGAGGAACAAGGACTGAACTGGGGGAAGTGATGGGCCCAGGCTAGAAGGATCTTTAGCCTGTGTATGAAAACCTGGGAAAGTCAAGGCAGCTTGTGCCTTAAGGATCTGCCAGCCTGTTTATCACTCAGGGTGAGAATTTGCTAATTCATATCCTACCTATCCGGTGTGTTAAACTCAGTTTGTGGTTTTGTTTATTTGCTAGGTAATCTGCCTTGTTTGCTATCCCTTATAATCACTTCAAATCTATCTTTTGTAGTTAATAACTGGTTTTTGTTTTCTCTAAAACCAGGGTGTGGAAATCATAACTGGGGGCAGAAAGCTGTTGTGTATCTTCCTCCACATTGAGGGAGGGGGCGAATTTCACGAGCTTACACTGTACCGTTCTCTGTGCAGCGCAAGACGGTATCATTGTGGATTTACCCTTCAAAGGGGGGGTGCACTTGAGCAGCTGGGCAGCTCCTTAGCTGAGCCTCCCCAGGCAGAGCTGATCTCAGCACGTGTGTGAAGCTGCAGCTGGGTGTGTCCCTGCCGGGGTGTGTGCTGGGGAAAGAGGAAGCTTGGAGAGGTCAGCAACTTGTCACAGCAGCACAGTGTAAAGGGAGCCCGGGCTGGTGGGGCAGGCAGGCTCAGCGGTACCCCAGGTCTAGGCGGCACCCTGAGGGGGGGAACCCGTCACAGAGAGTGTCACGAGTTGGGGGAGACCAGGCCCTGCACCCCCGGCTTCCTGCAATTCACCATGACTCTCAGCCAGACGGTAAAACAGAAGGTTTATTGAGACGACAGGAACACAGTCCAAGACAGGTCTTGCCAGTACAGACAACAGGACCCCCTCAGTCAGGTCCATCTTAGGGGGGCCAGGGGAGGCCAGGAGGTCTGGTTGGCCTCCCCTCCATTTTCCCAGCCAGCTCCAAACTGGAACTCTCCAGCCCCCCCTCCTCTGGCCTTTGTTCCTTTCCCGGGCCAGGAGGTCACCGGATCTCTTTGTTCTCCAACATCTTCAGTTGGCACCTTGCAGAGGAGGGGCCCAGGCCATCAGTTGCCAGGAGCCAGGGTGTCGGCCATTCTCTGTGCAGACCCCTGCACACCCCTGACCTCTAGGGCTCTGCACCAATCGCACCCCCTTATCCCACCACCTAGATACTTCAGAAATGCATAGGGGAAACTGAGGCACCCACACAGCACTCAGGGAAAACATTAAGAACATTCCCACTTCGTGAACTGCAAGTCTTAGTTTATTTGGATGACCGGATTTTATTTGGAAGAACCTTGGAGGAGCATGAAGAAAGACGTCTTAAAGTGCTTGGCCGGTTGGAGGCCTCTGGACTGAAGCTTTCCATTGATAAGTGCCAGTTCTGCAGAACATCAGTGAAGTACGTGGGTTACGTCATGTCCCAAGGGGGCGAGTACTGACCCAGGTAAAATAGATGCACTCACTACATGGCCATGCCCAAGTGATTACCGAGAGCTGAAGACTTTTCTCGGCTGCTATCGCAGGTTTGTGAAGAATTGTGCTACCATCGTAAAGCCTCTGAATGATCTTACCAGGGATTCCCCACAGGCAAGAACGAGTCTAAGACCAAGAGCAAGGGGATGTCCCCAAGGCCTCCTGAGCAGATGGGCTTGTCCTGGCCCTAGGGGCTCCCGCCCTGGCCATGGGGCAGCCGGTCCTGGCTGTGTCAGCAGTGCCCGGCAGGCAATGCCCAGAGGGTGCAGCTAGGCTGGTGTGGGGAGCGCAGAGGAGCTCACCCCATGGGGGGTCCGACCCTTCCAAGAACTAGAAAGGAGGGGGGGCGGGACGGGTGCCCTGGGCTCAGGGGTCACAGCGCCAGTCCCTGAGCCCCTGGGCCGAGTCTTTCTTCCCGCCCGGTTCTTCCCTGGGCCCGCAGCAGCCGGGGGGCATCTCAGCAGCCCCCAGGGTGGGCTGGCCAGTGGGGCGCTCTGTGCTGGGCTGCCCCAGAGCTGGGGGGGAGGCGTGCAGGCCCTGGCCCTGGTTTGGGGGGCTCAGTCCAGGCACAGGGCCTGTGTGTCACGGAGCCCCAGGATCGGTGCCACTGCCAGCTTCTAAACAGTCCCTTGGGGGAGCCCTTCAGTGGGGCAGCCCCCAAGGGCTCCACGCGCCCTCTGGGGCCGGCCCTGCAGCCTCCTGTGTCACCCGTGCTCTGCCCGGTGAGCCCCACAGAGCCAGGCAGGGTTGGCACCGGGGCGTGGCCTTGGCAGCTCTTAGCATAGCCCAGAGATGCAAAGGGGGGGCTGGGGGAGGGGCCATTGTCCCGTTGCTTCCCCATCTCCCCTGCTCCCTGGGGCCCTGATGTTCCAGGCCAGGGAGCCCCCCACGGGCCCCATTCCCACATGGCTCCGCCCACTGCTCCCCTTAGCCCTGGGACAGCCTGGCCTGGCCCCCACTCCTCAGCCCTGCCCAGGCCATGGAGGTTGTAGTGACCCCCAGTGAGGCACTGAGATCGGGGGGGTGCTGCCCTGCCCCTCCCCCAGCCCAGCCCCCCAGGCCCCTGCAGGCAGCAGCAGAATTTATGTGGGGGCCTGGGGGGGTCCCAGCACCCTCCCCCCGGGTACCCGCGCGTCAGCCACGGGGGGCGGGGTGGGCGTCGGGGGGGGGGGGGGTGGGGAGTGAGGGGACACGGCAGAGGGGCTGGGGGGGTGCGGGTCGGGAGTGAGGAGCACCGGCAGAGGAGCTGGGGGGCGGCGGGTCGGGGGCGAGGGGCACCGCAGCGGGGGTGGGGGTCGGGGGGGAGGGGGACGGGAGAGGGGCGGGGGGGGCAGGGGGCGGTGAGCTGCGGCACGCGCGGCGGCCGCGGGGGGGCGGCGGGTGGGGAGTGAGGGGACACGGCAGAGGGGCTGGGGGGGTGCGGGTCGGGAGTGAGGGGTACTGCAGAGCCGGGGGGGCTGCGGGTCGGGCGGGTGGGGCGCCGGCAGAGGCTCTGGGGGGCGGAGGGTGGGGGGGGAGCGGCAACGGAGAGGGGGGGGGGGGGGGCTGGGGGTCGGGAGTGAGGGCCACCGCGGGGGGGCTGCGGGTCGGGCGGGTGGGGCGCCGGCAGAGGCTCTGGGGGGCGGAGGGTGGGGGGGGAGCGGCAACGGAGAGGGGGGGGGGGGGGGGGAGGGGGGGGGTCGGGGGGGGCCCCCGCACCCCCCCCCCGCGCCCCCCCGGCGACGCCCCGGGGGCGGGGGGGCGGGGCACCGGCATGGGAGCGGGGGCGCGGCGGGTCCGGGGGGAGGGGCGCCGCCAGGGGGAGCCGCGGCCGGCGGGCGGGGGGCGGGGCGGGGCCGGGGGGGCGGGCGCGGGGGCCCCGGGGGGGGGGCGGGGGGCCCGGGACGGGGCGGGCAGTGGGGGCGGGGGGGGGGGCGCGGGGGGGCGGGGGCGCGGCGGGCCGGGAGGGGCGGGCACCGGCAGGGGAGCTGGGGGGGCTGCGAGTCGGGAGTGAGGGGCACAGCAGAGGGGCGGGGGGGGGCTGCGGGTTGGGAGTGAGGGGCACCGGAGAAGGGGCGGGGCGGCGGGGGGGGGGGGAGGGGCGGGGCGGGGGGGCGGGGCACCGGCATGGGAGCGGGGGCGCGGCGGGTCCGGGGGGAGGGGCGCCGCCAGGGGGAGCCGCGGCCGGCGGGCGGGGGGCGGGGCGGGGCCGGGGGGGCGGGCGCGGGGGCCCCGGGGGGGGGGGCGCGGGGGGGCGGGGGGGCGGGGCGCGGGAGGGGGGCGGGGGGGGGGCGGGTCGGGAGTGAGGGGCACCGGCAGAGGAGCTGGGGGGCTACGGGTCGGGAGTGAGGGGCACCGCAGAGGGGCTGCGGGTCGGGAGTGAGGGGCACCGGCAGAGGAGCTGGGGGGCTGCGGGTCGGGAGTGAGGGGCACCGGCAGAGGAACTGGGGGGCTGCGGGTCGGGAGTGAGGGGCACCGCAGAGGGGCGGGGGGGGCAGGGGACGCTGAGCTGCAATACGCGCGGCGGCCGCGGGGTGGCGCTGGGGTCCCAGGACGGACCTGGCAGTGGGGGCGGGGCGCTCGGCCGGGGGGAAGGCCTCAGGCCCCCAGGCCCCGCCCCGGGCCGACACGGGGACTACAGCTCCCGGCATGCACCGCCCCAGCCCCTCGGCGGCGGGCGGCCTGGGCGCGCGGGGCACGGCGGGAGCTGTAGTTCTCCCCGTTGCCGTGGGGACAGGCCCCGCCCCAACCCGGAAGTGGGTGGGAGGCGGTTCTAAGATGGCGTCTCCTCCTCAGGGGGGCCCGATGGCGATCGCCATGCGGCTGCGGAACCAGCTCCAGGCCGTCTACAAGATGGACCCGCTTCGCAACGAGGTGAGGCGCCGCGGGGCCCCCAGCACCGGCCGCGCCTCGGGGCGCGCATAGCAGCGCGCATGCGCGGGCGGAAGAGGGGCTCCCGCGCCTGAGTGGGCGAGGGAACGGGCCGCGCATGCGCACCGGCGACGATGCGCACGTGCCCTGAAGGCGGTGTCTGGCGGTGCGAGGGCTGCCCGTGCGCATGCGTGAGCCTGCTTGTCCCCGCTGCGGGGTCTTTGGGTCCGCCCCCTAGGGCCCACGCCCCACCCCCAGCCGGGCTGGGGCAGAGTTAAGGTGATGTCGCCTGGGGGAGGGACAGGCCAGTGTACAGTGGGGGAGGGGGCAGCCCTGTCCCTCAGCTCCCGCAGCCTGTGCTGCCCAGCCATGGAACCCCCTGACAGGCACCCCCCCGACGTTCCCAGGGCCCCTCCACTCCCTGCCCCCCACATGCGCAGGGGTCCCCCTCCTGCCAAGCCAGGGCAGCTCGGTCGGCTCCCCGGGCACCTCCCTGGGCACCTCCCCGGGCTGAGCCGGCCCACGGGTCCGGAGGAGCAAGGGGTCGAGAGCAGCTCTGCAGGGTGGGGGTAGCTAGTCCGGCTCACAGCCCCAGAAGTGCAGGTTCACAGACCGCTGGATTGGCCCCCCCAGATGGCCCTGCGAGCTGGTACGACCCCGGCTGGGCCCCGGCCGTGGCGCTGGTGGGAAGGCTCTGCTAGGGGCTGCTGGTGCTGTGCCCGCGCCCGGCCCCAGCCAGGGGTGCCTGCGTTCCTTGGGCACAGGGCGAGGACATGGCGGGGCCCCCGAGCCGGCTCTCCCTGCGCGCGGAGGTTCGTGTGCCCAGAGCCCCACAGCCAAGCCCACCCGCGGGCACCTGCCGTGATTCCGGCCCTCGTAACTGCAAGCAAAGGCCCCTCCCCGTGGGCTGGGAACGCCAAGGCAGCTCCCAGCGCCGGGAGCCACCTCGTGCTGGGGTCCGGCCCCCTTCCATCCCGGAGCCTGCAACACGCTGCCCCGTGGGGGGAGTGCGGCTCCAGCCCCCCGGAGTGCAGTCCCTGCGTGGCCCTGCCCCCGCACAGGCTGCTGCTGGGGGACGCCCCAGGGCAGGAGGGCCCCTCGTTTGCCAGCCCATGGGGCGGGGTGGCTGCGCAGAGGCACTGGCCTCTCTGGGCCCCTGAGGCAGGGGAGCTGACAGCCACCTGGCTTCCCCGCCTCTGTCTGGGCTGGGAAGTAGTGGTGGGGTGTGGGATTGAGCAGGCAGGAGGGGACAGCCCAGGGTTGAGGGGCCCCAGCAGAGCTGGGGGGGGAGGGGATCGCAGGGGCTGTGGGTCGGGAGTGAGGGGCCCCAGCAGAGCTGGGGGGGGAGGGGATCGCAGGGGCTGTGGGTCGGGAGTGGGGGGCCCTGGTGACATGTGCCTGGTCCGGCAGGAGGAGGTGAAGGTGAAGATGAAGGAGCTGAACGAGCACATCGTGTGCTGCCTCTGCGCCGGGTACTTCATCGACGCCACCACCATCACCGAGTGTCTGCACACCTGTGAGTGCGGGGCCAGGCTGGCTGGGGGGCACCAGGGCACAGGGCTGGTTCACGTCAGCGGGGGCAGGGCTCCCAGTGGCTCCGCTGCTCAAACTGGCCCGGCTTGGCCCTGCCTTTGCTGGCCCCGGGTCTTCTGCTGGGCTGGTGTCTCCCCGGGGAGTTAGGAGCCCCCTATGCATATGAAGGAGCCAGCCGGGCCGGGGGTGCGGGGAGCTGGCCGAGGGGAGACACTGAGCTGTGTAGGGGGAGCTGTTGGGGGGCACCGGGGAGGGTGGGGGGCTGGTCCGGGCCCAGCCTCGGCCTCTCCCCCACCCCTGTGTTTTCAGGGGTTGCTGCTCCAGCGAGCCTGGCCAGCAGGTGGCAGCATCGCACAGCCCTGCGTGGGCTGGGGGGGCACCGGCCCGGAGCTCTGGGGAGCGCAGGGCGACCCTGGGGGGGATCAGTGCCGCAGCGGGAGCCGGCCCAGCCCCCAGGGCCTGCAGGAGGAGGCTCCCTGGGGTGGGTCAGCCCCCGTCAGGGTAGGGCAGGGGCAGCTGGGGTGGGTGGGCCCGGGGTGGGGAACCAGCCCCCGTCCTGTGCTGTGCTGCCTCCTGGCTACGGCGGGAGGGGGCTGGGCCTGGCCAGGTGCTGCTGCCCCCCGCGTCCCGGGCTGGGCCTGGCTCTGACTCTTCCCCCCTCCCCCCCCCCCAGTCTGCAAGAGCTGCATCGTGAAGTACCTGCAGACCAGCAAGTACTGCCCCATGTGCAACACCAAGATCCACGAGACCCAGCCGCTGCTCAACCTCAAGCTGGACCGCGTCATGCAGGACGTGGTCTACAAGCTGGTGCCCGGCCTGCAGGAAAGTGAGTGGGGGGTTCTGCTGGGGGGGCCGGGCATGAGGTGGGGGGGGCTCTGCTATGAGTATCAGGGGGGCAGGATGCGCCCCACCTGCAGCCCCTGCGTAGGGACCATCGGCCTGTGACTGGGAGACGCCCGGTCGATGGCTCCACACCAGCCCTGGTGGCTTCCAAGCCCCCTGCCCGGCCAGGGGCTGCTTGGGCGGGGCAAGGCTGCCTGCAACCCAGAGCACACGGCCTGGGCCGGGCCCTGCGGGGCGGAGGGGGGGGGGCGCCCTGTGTGTGGGGGAGGGGGG
>QXTE01001151.1:10765-26522 GCA_003942145.1 Platysternon megacephalum
ACAAGATATGCACACAGTAATCAATATGTGGATGTACCATGGGTTTATATAGAGGCAATATGTTATTTTCTGTCTTATTATTTATCCTTTCTTAATGATTCCAAACATTCTCTTAGACTTTTTGTTTGCCACTACACATTGATGAGATATTGTAACTCTATTAACACACATGTGATTGTATGAACTGTCTGTATCCTAAGGTCTTTTGTCATCTCCTGTTCTCTTCACTCACACACCTTGTGCTCAGTGGCAGGAGTTTGGGGTGGAGGCATCCGTCTATAAATAGGTTCATCTGTAAAGACTATCAGCCCTAACAAGATCTCAGCCGGAGAGAAGAAGGGAGTAACTGCATTCTACATGAAACTAGTTTCTTCCAGCTTCTCTGCTGAGGAGTGGGCATGGAAGTTGTCATAAATATAAAGAGAAGGGTAGCATAAAATCCCTCTTTGGTGGCTGTACTGAATAGCTTTGCCTGTAAGGGGTTAAGTAGCTCAAATCACCTAGATGGCACCTGACCAGAAGGACCAATGAGGAAAGAAGATAGTTTCAAATGGGGGGGGGAAATATGTTTGTGGCTTTCTTTGTTTGTTTTCCTCTCTGGACGGAGGGAGAGAGCAAGCAGGTACAACCTCTCCTGAAAACATACCTGGAATGGTCCATCTAAAATTACAGAAATTGTAAGTAAGGCAAGGAAATGCATTAGATTATCTTTTGTTTTGGCTTGTGAATTTTCCTTTGCTACAAAGGTAGTTCTATTCCTGTTTTTGTAACTGTGAAGCTGAGTCCAGAGGGGAGTCCTCTATGTTTTAAATCTTTTTATTACCCTGTAAAGTTATTTTCCATCCTGATTTTGCAGGCTTGATTCTTTCACTTTTTTCTTTATAATAAAGTTCTTCTTTTAAGAACCTGATTGATTTTAATGTCCTAAAGATAAAGGGTCTGGTCTGTACTCACATTGCTAAGGAAATTAGTTGGTATATTATTCTCAAGCCTCCCCAGGAAAGGGGGTGAAGGGGCTTTGGGGAATATTTTTGGGGGATAGGAATTCCAAGTGACCCTCCCCTGAATTGTTGTGTAAATCACTTGGTGGTGGCAGCAATACAGTCCAAGGATAAGGAAAGGAATTTGTGCCTTGGGGAAGTTATTAACCTAAGCTGGTAGAATATAAGCTTAGGTGGTCTTTCATGTGGGTCCCCACATCTTCACCCCACAGTTCAGAGTAGGGGGGGAACCCTGACAGTAATGGAACCTCCCCAGAAGAGGGATCAGAGAGAGGAAGTATTGTTCAGCCCTTAAAAACCTGAGAGACTGGATGAGTCAGGAGAATCTGGGGCAGGAGAGAGGCACAAGAGTGGCAGAGGAGACTTTTGAGTTCCAGGGCTATGGCTACAGCAGAGAGATAGATTCCAGGTTCAGGAAAAGCCATGAGTTGCAGGAGGGACAAAGTATGCTCCAAGGACGTGTGGATGATGTAATTGCTACTGGAAAACATAATACCAACTATACATATAAAATGATGGGGTCTAAATTAGCTGTTACCACTCAAGAAAGAGATCTTGGTGTCATTATGGATAGTTCTTTGAAAACATCCACTCAATGTGCAGCAGGGAATCAGTTAGAAAGGGAAAGATAATAAGACTGAAAATATCATAGTGCAGCTATATAAATCCATGGTACGCCCACACCTAAAATACTGCCTGCAGATCTGGGTGTCCCATCTTAAAAAGATATATTGGAATTGAAAAAGTTATTGAAAAGGAAACATGAATGATTACGGGTATGGAACAGCTTCCATATGAGGAGAGATTAATAAAAATGGGTCTTTTCAACTTGGGAGAGAGATGACTAAGGGGCCAGATATGAGAGAGGTCTATAAAATCATGAATGGTGTGGAGAACGTAAATAAGGAAGTGTTATTTACTCCTTCTCTTAACACAAAAATGTGGGGTCACCCAATGAAATTAATTGGCAGTGGTTTAAAAGAAATGAATGGAAGTATTTCTGCACAAAACACACAATCAACCTGTGAAGCTCTTTGCCATAGGATGTTGTGAAGGCCAAGACTATTACAGCTTTCAAAAAGAACTAGATGAATTCATGGCGGATAGGTCCATCAATGACTATTAGCCAGGATGGACAGGGATGATGTCCCTAGCCTCTGTTTGCTGGAAGCTGGGAAAGGGTGATGGGGAATGGATCACTAGATAATTATCTGTTCTGTTCATTCCCTCTGAAGCATCTGACATTGGCCACTGTTGCAAGACAGGATACTGGGCTAGATGGACCTTTGGTCTAACCCAACATGGCCGTTCTTAAGTTCACTGAGGAAGGAAATGGTGTTCAGATGTTGTGTTGTGTTTACCTGGGTCTCGGTATCTCTTCTGCTGTCTAAAGTATAGGAATTGTTTTAGCAACCTGAGAATAGGGTTTCAGGGGGGCCCACTCTGAGATTGCTCAATTAGGGCAACCCAGACTTGGGCTTCCACCGAGAGAGCCAAGTCAAGTGTCATGATGCTTATTGAAAATCTCGTTCATCATATAATAAAGTTCTACCAATATGAAAGGATTGTACACATCACATCCCAGGTGAATTACTATTTCAGATATTACCCAAATACTCACTTAGAGCCAATTCTTATTCACTAAATTAAGATTTATTAAAAAAGAGAGAGTATTGGTTAAAAGATAATTATAGACAGACACGATTAGAGTTTTTAAGTCATTTTCATAGTAGAGATGGCTGGCTTCAGAGTTGGATACAGTTCTATCAGAATTAGTCAAGAGATTATAGTCCAATGCTGAAATATTCATTATCAGGTTGATCCAGGGTGTAACTGGAGACCAAAGTCTTGTGACTCAAGCTTCCCCTGATGATTCTTAAGCAGATCTGAGATAAAAAGGAACAGGTTCCAAGAGCCCTTTATACAGTTCCTGGGCAGCACAACAGTCCTTGGGTGAACAATAGGCTTTTGAAGTAACCTTCTATTTCCTAAACATCACTGGTAATTAACTACCTGGATTAACATAAGATTATTATCCATTAAGAAGTTTATAGAGAGTTCACCAGAAACTTTAAAGAGACATGCAGAAACTGATATTATAGCACCCAAGTTCCATCTAATAATATTTCCTTTTCATCTCTGAATTAGCTGAATACAGCTCTAGACAGGAATCATTTGGTTACACTGTTACCCTCTAACAGGCTGTCGGTAAACGTAGACTACTAGAGTCACTAACTTCTTCCAGTTCTTTAATAATAGAAGTCTACATTTCAAAGCTCTAGCCTATCTAAGATGGAATGGCCCTAATTACCATTTACATACTTTTCTAACCTGTCTCTTAAGGGTGAATCTGCGTCAATAGCCTGCAAGTTGCTTAACTCTTTCTAGCCATGTGTCACACAACCCCTTTTGCAAGGCCTGGGGCTGTTTGCTTTAGCGATCATGTGACCCGAAAAGAGAAACTGGAAACAGAGTGCGCCCAAGGGGGAGCTCTTGCAATAATGTGCTGATGCAATTGGAGAGTCTGGGGGAGCCAAGACAAAGCTAACCTCAGGGCCTTGGTGCTTGGCGTGCAGGTTTCTGCACCCAGAGGGAGTCAATAGAATGGAACCTGCACTGTGAGAGTGGGTCTAGAATCCCAGAGCCTGAACATTTCTGTGGCTCAAAATCACATGGGTCTTGTTTGTGGGGCCCCAAACACGGTTGGCTGGCGAGTGTCCAGCTGCACAAGCTTGAGTGGGGCTGTGACAGCAAACCTGGAGCTCCTACACAGATGTTGAAGGGGAGTGGGCCTGGCCAAGGAAGTGCCAAAAGATATTTTATTCACCCAAATGTGGCTCCTCTGCCATCTGTGTTTCCCCAAGTGCTCTCGTTCCAGAACTGATCCATCCGGGCTTCCCTGAAGAAAATGTTTCTGGAACACACGGTGCCTGTTTGGGGTCAGGGAGAGAGTTTGTGTCTCCCTTGGAAAATGCTCCCCAGAACGGTAGAGATAGGCAGTCCCTATTCTAGTAGGTTTTGGTCTTTCTCTCTCTCTCTCCTGTCTCCTGGTGAATTTAGGTCCAGTTCTCTCTTTCCTTTGTAACTCACCCACACACACAGGTGCCTCCCTCTTTCTGTCACTTCTAAGTCCCTGGCCATTACCAACTAGCAGCCTGCAGCTGTGGTAGCCTATAGTCTAGCCTACTTGCTTGCCTATATATCTTTTCTTATAAGTTTCTTATGGGTTTGATTATTTTTTTTATTAATAAATTTACAGAATTATAATAGAATATATTTCACCTGTAACACAAGGGACCTGCAGGCCACATCCTGTATGTTGAGCTAAAGCAGGTAGCATATATGAAATGGTGTGGGGAAAAGTGCAGCCAGCACCTCCTGTTGAAGATGTGGAGGAGTTGGAATAGGGGCTGCAACCCTGCACATTCTAGATAGGCGTGCACCAGGGTCTGCCTCATGTCACAATATGGGCAGGCATCTGAAATGTCGGTGAACTGTGCCATGTACATGCCTGTGCTCATGGCTCCATGAGGGAGCCACCAACCGATATCCCCAGTGGGCCGTGGGACCAGGGTGGAGTACTTTCTGGCTCTCCGGGGTTCCTCACCCTTCCAAGAGGGCACTAGGTCCCGCCACTTGGTATCGGGGCAACTGAGGAAGTAAAGCACGTGGAGCATGAGCATGTAAAGTTGTTCCCTTGGTTTAATTCAGAAATGAACCGGCTTCAGGGCATTCAGCCCACACAGGTTAAGAAAGGAAGGGGTTTGGGGGGACTCATGGGACAGGAGCCCAATCAAGAATTCCAGAGGTCCTGGGGTGAGGGGTGGGTGGGGAGCACCCTCTTGTAGGACCCGTTCAAGCAAAACCTGAGCAGTAGGCAAGAAGGTAGCCCCCACCTCCTGGAGTATGCGCACGGAGGTCTGAACTGTGAAGAGCCCCAGGTGAGCTGCGAGATGAAAGAGGCCATCATGGCCACTAAATGGTGGGCCAAGAACGATGCCAGCTGAATGCTGGAGGAGTGGGCCCTGGCAAGATAGAAAAAAATACATACATGTCATCCAACTAGGAATGGCGCAACTGATCAACCTCCACCTGGACATAGGTAAGGGTGGAATTGTCATCCGGGTATTGGTCGTGCCAGACGTCCACCAGGGAGTGATGACTGATGATCTCTCTGAGGATGCCTGCAGTAGCCTGGCTGCTCTCAATCCCTGAGCAATTCTGGTCCTCAAAGATGGTATTAAAATCCCCACCCAGGACCAGGCACTAGTGAGGATCCAAAGTACCAAGGATGGCAGATGTCTGTTGATAGAAACACACCCACTCCGGGTCTGCATTCGGGGGGTAGACATTGAACAGATTCAATGTTAGCCCCTCCACACGAGCTTGGAGGTGCAGCAGGCGACCTGGCATGACCTCGGCAACTCCCAGCATCTCAGGGTGTAGCTACGGGGAGAACAGGGTGGCCACCCCGGCCGAATGAGCACTCAGGCTTCTAAAATATACCCACTCCCCCCACTCCATCCACGAACTAGTCTCGGTGGCTGGATAAATGGGGGTTTCCTGCAGGCAAACCACAGAGTACCCTACATCACAAAGGAAGGAGAGCACCTGGAGACTGTGGAGACCCACCTGTGGGGGAACATTAAGCTAGCCCGATTAGTCTAAGCTTTTCTGCTTGGCCTAGGCCTGCCCTGCGGCTAACAGGCCACAAGCCTAAACCAAGTTAAGTGTTGTGCTCCCTGACAGTGGCGGTCAGAGGTTGAGACACACGGAGGGAAGGGGGGCTGAAAAGGAGGAGGGTGAAAAGCCCCAGCAACAAGAATAATTTGCAATATGTACCTGCTGCTTTTAAAATATAATAACCACTTGTGTAAAGCAATAAGTTTGAAGCAATAATCCAAAATAAGTAACCATGCCTCCCTCTACTCCATTTGTATGACTACCTCCATTAAGTAACTGTACCCTGTAAGGGGCAATTGTGTAATAAGCACCCCATAAAAGGCAAAGTTGTAACAGCGTTGGAAACCACCAAAAAGCCCTTAACTCAAATTGCACCCATCCTGGGCAAGGTTGCAAAAGGATGCTGGAAAGTACCAAAAGACCCTAACTCTCTTATTCCTAATAAGGTCAATGTTACTCAAGTATGTGTAATTTTAATTCCTAATATGGTTATTATTACTTAACTGTGTGTAATTTGTTTGTTGGTTTAAGCTTTAAAAGTCTCCGTGTGCTTTGTATCCGTGGTGCAGTTTTCCAAAGCTGTTACCCCCAACGCGTTGGTGTGTGTTCAATAAACGGGCCTCAGGCTTGAGTCTCTGATCTAAAAATGATGTGTGGGTGACTTTTTCCATGACACACCCTAGAGCCTCTGGTGTTCAATGTTGAAAAGATGGTTGGCTTCATTCTGAGGGCTGAGGAGGATCCTCGTGGGCAGGAGGATCCCCAGCCGGCCTTGCAACAATCGCTGATGAACCTGAAAGGCTGGTCACAGAAGTTGCGGGCCCACAGGTAGACCAGGATGTCCTACCTCCCGGTCCCCCTCCAATCCTCCAAAATGGCCCTCATGGCTTAAAGGACAAGATGGAAGTCTTCCCAATGCTTGAGAGGGAGCTTCACCTTACCCGTGAAATCACAGATGTGCACCAGAAAACGGTGAAGCTCATCCCGCAGCACAGTGGGGGACGGTGTCGTGGACCTATAACGATCCTCTGGCTGAGCCCCTGCTATGACCCTGTGACCCACAGAGATGGGCAAAGAGGGAGAAGACCACCGGTGCTGCGTCTGTACCAATGGTGCTGTGCAACCCATCTCTACCTCCAGAAAGGGTAAGGGAGGTGTAGGGAAGAGAGTACCCCCAAAAGCATCAGGAAAGGGGATACAAAAGAACCACCCCCTGAGGTTCGCCCAAGGACAGGGAAAATGGGACAACCCCTGGGCGGCAGCGGTATGGAAGATGGAGGGGACAGAAATGAGTAGGGCGCTACCAATCTCACGGCCGTGAAAAACGTGTCATGGACCATGAAATTAGCTGTCCCCCATGAAATCTGATCTTAGGTGCCTAGCTGCTATTCTGTTGGTTGTGGAGAGGGACGGGAGTTGTCCTTCCCCTGCATGGCTGCTTTTGGTGGGGAGATCAGACCCACCTTTAGCAGCAGCACAGAAACGAGGGTGGTACGTGCTCAATTGTTAGGGGCAGCTCTATGTGTTTTGCTGCCCCAAGCACGGCAGTCAGGGGGTCATGCGGATTCGGCGTCATTTCTGCGGGTGATCTTTCGGACCCGTCACCGAATTCCCGCCGAAGCTGTGTGACCACGGACCCGTCCCGCAGGCATGCCGCTGAAGGCAGCCTAACTGCCACCCTCACAGCGCCCGACAGGCCGTGCCCCATGGCTTGCTGCCCCAGGCAAGCGCTTGCTGAGATGGTGCCTGGAGCCGCCCCTGCCCAGGAGCTGAGCTCAAAGCTTCTGTCCCTTCCCCTCCCCACCCCCTGCAACTCCTGCCACAGAACCAGGCACAGAACTCTTGGCTTCCTCCTTCCGTGGCTCTGTCCAGGTTAGGGGCTTTCACTCCTCTGGGCTTCTCTCCCCCTCTCCCTGCGCAGCTCCTGCCTCCGCTCTGTGGCTGCGGTTAGGGATCAGGCAGCCTGAGCTGAGGGCTTCTTCTGCAGGTCCCGCCGGGGCAGCCTGGGCTCTTCCCCTCCCCCGGCAGCTCGTACTGGGGCTGGAGGCTTGAACTCCTGCCAGCTGAAGCTGAGGCAGCCCAGGCTCGGGGCTTCTGCCCCCTTCTGCTGAGCTGCTCCACAATAATCACATGCTGATTGCCATGTTCTGTTCATTCCCTTTGCAGCACCTGGCACTGGCCACTGTCAGAAAACAGGCTACTGGGCTACATGAACTATTAGTTTTACCCAGTATGGCCATTCTGATCTTCTTATTTAGACCCCAGATGTATCTGCCACCTGCTGTAGCCCACTAAAGGCCATTCCCCTCCCAGAGTTGAAATAGATGCCAGGAGCCCTGTCAGGGTCTCTCTCTCCACAGAGTTAGTAACAAAGTAAGAATAAACATTAACATTTCAACACTAACCAGTGACTCTTAAGTGAATTGCCACAAGATGTGAGAACATATTGGTTTTAGAGATGACTGGGTCACAGCTGACAAGCGGAGGTGAAGACAGGAGCAAGTGACAGGGGCAGGGCCTTGGGGAGATGACACACAGCAGATTCGAGGCTTGACAGAAGAGATGGGGTAAGATTGCAATTTCAGGGATCCAGCTATCAGCAATTAGAAAGGTGGCAACCCAGTGTAGTGTACATAGACTGACTCCCCAGTTCATCACAATGACACAGCTCAGTAAGGACAGGGAAGGGTTTAATGTTTCTCTGTGTGTCCAGTAAGTGATTCAGGGAAGAGGCCCGAGCACCATGCTCCAGCCAGCTCTGCACAGAGCTCAATCTGAGAGCAAGAGCACAAGGAGAAAACATTTAGGTCTTTTTATGAGTAAAGAGCTGGAGCAGCCTGACCCGGATCTGTTTGGTCCTCACCCCATAGATGATGGGGTGTAGCACAGGGGACACCACCAGGTACAAACTGTCAAAGAGAACGAGGAAGTGCAGTGGCACATTGTGGCCAAACCGGTACGTGAGAGAGGTGCAGAAATCTGGGATGTACAAAGCTGAGATGGCACAAAGATGAGAGATGCAGGTCCCAAAAGTTTTGAGCCGGGCATCCTTTGTGGGGAGGTGGAAGATGGCCCTGAGGATCTGCATATAGGACACGGCAATAAAAATCACATCCATTCCGGTCACAGAGAAAAGATCAAACAGGCCATAGTAACTACTGATGCGGATGTCAGCGCAGGCCAGCGTCACCACAGCTATATGCCCACAATAGGAGTGGGTGATGATGTTGGTTCTGCAATACGGCCACCGCCTCGCCAGGAAGGGATAGGGTAATGTGAGTATGCAATTTCGCAGCATCACGGCCAGGCCTATCTTGGCCACAACAGAGTTTTTCAAAGTCGTGGAATATCTCAGAGGATGGCAGATGGCCACGTAGCGATCAAAAGCCATGGCCACAAGGATTCCAGACTCCATCGCTGTGAAAGAGTGAAAGAAGTACATCTGGGTGAGGCAGGCACTGAAACTGATCTCCCTGGAATTGAACCAGAAGATGCTCAGCATTTTGGGTATGGTGGATGTGGACATGACCATGTCAGTGACGGCCAGCATGCAGAGGAAATAGTACATGGGCCTGTGGAGGCTCGGCTCCCTCTTCACAATGAACAGGATGGTGGAGTTCCCCAACATGGCTATGGCGTACATAGCACAGAAGGGAATGGAGATCCAGATATGGGCTGCCTCTAGGCCAGGAATGCCAAGTAGGATGAAGGTGGAGGGGTTGGTGAAGTCGGTTATGTTGGAATCTGACATGGTGTAGTGGAGAAGGTGTCCTACTCTGAGACATACGGGTGTCTCCTGCATTTACGTATGTTCCCCTGACTTTCTGTGTGTTCCCAGGATCTCGGGTGATGGTCGCAGTAGAAATGCCTGAATGGAGAGACGACATCAATACGAGACACTACATGTACTACTGGAGGCTGTTCTCATGGGAGGAGGAGATTCATCACTCTTCAACACTGAAAAATGGGATTTTCAGTATTCAGAGAAAATAACTATGAACAAGGACTCTACTAAATCCAATTCCATATTTTGTGGTGCTCCTGCGTTAGTAATTCCTACACTTTGTGATGGGGGAACCTTAAGAGGCACCAGCAGGAAACAGCAGTGTGGATACTGGTTATCCATCATTGTTCCTTAATTCAATGTGAGCCGGGATAGGGAGTCCATACTGTACGGAGATCCCCATTCATCCAGTTGCTCGAAATCTGATAGTGGAAAAACAAAACACTTTTGCCAAGACATATGCTGGGAGAAAACTCCCAACTAGAACATACCTCAGGGAAAAGACCTGGGAGCAATTGATAGCAGCTCAAGAGAAACACCTGCTCATTCTCAGCAGTAGAGAAAACAAAAGCAGTGTTCAGATCCCTAAGATATGAGATGGAGAGTAACATGTTCTGGATATGTGTTCACTTTTGGTCAACCAGTCTCTATTAAGGATATAACATATATAAAGGGGGTTTCCAAGATAGGCTTGAGGGAGGCTGCCATATGCAAACAGATAGAAAAGTCTGGGACTCTTAGTTAGTTTGCACAAGAGACAGAGAAGAGAGCATATGATATAGGAGAGGAAAATAAAAAAATGAAAATGATTTATATTCAAATGGACAGTTCCCAACTAGTACTATCTATAGACACGTAGTGCTCCAAGAGGACTAATTCCCCAAAGCTGAGGAAAATTGTCAGCAAAACCGATTGGGAGGAAAAATTTAGACAGAAAAATATGAATGAAAATTGGTAATTTTTTATACCAGTTTATTAGATAGCGGAAAAATCATGAATCCACAGTCAACAAAGTGAACAACTTGGGTAAAAACCCAGTTCAGTGGCAAAGTGAAGGCAGCAATTAGGGGCGGGGGAGGCAATATGTAACAAAGAGGAAAAAGGGAAAATAGATAGCCAAGAATAGAAATTGCAAGTTATGAAAATTGATAAGGGACGTTAAGACATCAGGGAAAACTCCATGTTTGGCAGGGCTGTGGATCACAAAATGGAGGTTATTAAGTATATTAACAACAAGAGAAATCCTAGAAAAGTTTTATGTCAATTCCTGTGTTAAATGCAGAGTATTAAAAATAAAGGGACAGGTTTTTTTATAAAAGAATTGACAATGTTAAGAAACAATGGAAAAGCTGGTATGGGATTAGTTAAAAAAAAAAGTCTAGAAATGTAATTAATGCCAAGCACCAACAAGGTTTAATCAAAACAGATCTTGTCAAATAAACCTGATTTCATCCTTCTATGAGAGTACACAATGGTTGATCAAGGGTACACATTTGGCTGATAAAGGGAACCAAGTAGATATAACAAACCTTGATTTCTCAGAGGCATTTGATTTAGTAGGGGAAAATATTGAGTTAAAAAAAATTAACATCCTACAATATCAGTAGAGAACATTTAAAATGGACTGAAAACTGGCTAATGGCTGGATCTCAGAAAGCTGTAGTCAATTGACCTTCATCAGTAAATGGGGCTGTTTGTAGTGGGGTTCTGCACAGATCAGTTCTAGGCCTAATGCTATTCAGTATTTTCATCAATGAAAATCACTGCAGAGAAAATTAGCGGATGACCCAAAGATTGGCAGAGTGCTTGCAATGATGAGACCAGGGCAGGCATACCAATTGATTTGGAGCATTTGAAAAGTGGGGCCCAAGCAAATAATATATTTTAAAACAGTCAGATGCAAAACGATCCTCTCGGAACAGGGAATGGAGTCCCGACCCAGAGACTATAGCACTGTATTATGGAATGCAAGGACCCTGAAAAGGATTTCATCCAGTTCTGGTGTCCACATTTGAAAAAAGATGTTGAAAACTTAGAGAGGGGGCAGAAAAGAGCCACAAAAATGATTGGAGGATAGAGAAAAAGCTGGACTGTTAGACTTGAAGGTGTATATTTCTTTAACTTATCAAAAACATGATCAAGTGGAGACTTTTATGGGGAGAAAACCATGGATAATAATGGGCTCTGTAATCTACCAGGGAAAGGCTGAGCAAGACCGAAGGGCTGGAAGCTGAAGCCAGGCAAATTCCAGCTAGAAATTAGGGCCAAATATTTAGCTCTGAGGGTGATTAACCATTGGGACACAATGAGAAGGGAAGTGTTGTATTCTCCAGTTCCCTATATTAGTAGATCCAGACTGGATGTTTTTCTTGAAAATCTGTTTAAAAAGCTACTAGGAGAGAGGTTGTTCTAGACTTGATTTTGACATCTAAGGAGGAATTGGTTGAGAATTTGAAAGTGGAAGGCAGCTTGAGGGAAAGTAATCATGAAATGATAGAGTTCATGATTCTAAGGAATGATTGGAGGGAAAACAGCAAAATAAAGACTATGGATTTAAAGAAGGCAGACTTTAGCAAACTGAGAGAGTTGGTAGGTAAGATCTCATGGGAAGCAAGTCTAAGGGGAAAAACAATAGAAGACAGCTGGCAGTTTTTCAAAGAGACATTATTTAGGGCACAAGAGCAAACGATCCCACTATGTAGGAAAGACAGGAAGTATGGCAAATTACAACGGAGGAATATAAACAAATAACACATGTATTTAGGGGCAAAATTATTAAGGGCAAGGCAAAAAATGAGATCAAACTAGCTAGAGACATAAAGGGTAAGAAGAAAACATTGTTCAAAATCATTAGAAGAAATAGGAATACCAGGGTAGGTCCATTATAAAATGAAGGGGGAAAAACAATAACAAAAAATGTGGAAATGGCAGAGGTGTTTCATGACTTCTTTGTTTCAGTTTTCACCAAGAAGGTTGGTGGTGTTTGGACACCTAAAATAGAGAATGCCAGAGAAAATGGGGTAGGCTCAGATGCTAAAATAGGGAAAGAACAAGTTAAAAGCTACTTGGACCAGTTAGATGTCTTCAAGTCACCATGGCCTGACAAAATGCATCCTAGGATACTTGGAAGGAACTGACTGAGGAGATATCTGAGCCATTAGCTATTTTGAAAAGTCATGGAAGTCAGGGGAGCTTCTGGAAGACTGGAAAAGAGCACATATAGTGCCTATCTATAAAAAGGGAAATCAGGGAAACCCAGGCAATTATAGACAAGTCAGCTTAACTTCTGTACCAGGTAAGATAATGGAACAAATAACTAAGGAATTAATTTGCAAACATATAGAAGATAATTGATAAGTGATAGTCAGCATGGATTTGTCAAGAACAAATCATGTCAAACCAATCTGATAGCTTTTTTGACAGGGTAACAAGTTATCAATGGTTCACAGTAAAGCTGGAAGAGCATAACGAGTGGGGTTCCTCAGGGATTTGTTCTGGGTCCGGTTCTATTCAACGTCTTCATGAACTATTTAGATCACGGCATAGAATTGGGAGAGGTTGCAAGTCCTTTGAAGAATAGGATAAAAATTCAAAATGATCTGGAAAAACTGGAGAAATGGATGACTAGGGGTCTTGAAAATATGTCCTATGAGGGAAGATTGAAAGAACTAGGTTTGTTTAGTCTGAAAAAGAGAAAACTGAGGGGGACATGATAACAGTTTTCAAATACGTAAAAGGTTGTGACAACCAGGGAGAAAAATTATTCTCCTCAACCTCTGATGATAGGTCAAGAAACAATTGACTTAAATTGCAGCAAGGGAGGTTTAGGTTGGACATTAGGAAAAACTTCCTAACTGTCTGGGTGGTTAGGCACTGGAATAAATTTCCAAGGAAGGTTGTGGAATCTCCATCACTAGAGATTTTTAAAAGCAGATTAGACAAACACCTTTCAGGGATGGTCTAGATAATACTTAGTCCTCCCATGAGTTCAGGGGACTAGACTTTCTGACCTCTTGAGGTCCCTTCCAGTTCTGTGATCCTAGGATATAGCTACATCTCTCTGGGGTGTGGATTTTTTTGCTTTTTCAAAAAAGGCAAATGCAATGTTAGGTTATATTAGCAGAAGTATAACATGCAAGTCATGTTACATTACAGTATTCCTCTATTTGGCGTGGGTTAGGTCTCAGTTGGAGTAATGTGTCCAATTTTGCTCACCAATATATAGAAATAATGTAAAGAAACTGGAAAGGATCCATAGGCAAGTGACAAATGTTATGCAAGGGATGGAATGCAAGCCATATGAGGAAGCTGAAGGCACCAGTATGTTTATTTGGAAAAAAGGAGATTAATGGAGAACATGATAGTCATCTTCAAATACTTGTAAGGCTGCCATAAAAAGGTGGAGGAAAGTTATTCTGTCTTACCACAGAGGGGCAGGACAAGAGGCAATGGGTTCAAATTCCAGCCTAGCAGATTTAAATTAAATTTCAGGAAAATCTTCCTAACTTTAAGTATAGGAGGCCAATGGAGCAGACACACAGGGAAGTCATGGAAGCTCCTTCCGTGGAGGTTTTCCAAAGACATGTGAATAGCCATCAGTCTTACAGGACTAAGACAAAACAAATCCTGCATCTTGTCAGGGGACTTGCTGACTTGCTGACTTTGCGGTCCCTTCTAACTCTTTGGCTCTATCATTCTATGATGTAAAATCCTAGTGTAGACCAGGCCTTAGTCACACACACAAGTCTTTCGGCTCAATACAGAGGTAACTGAGTGAAATTTAATGGGCCGTGTTTTACAGGAGGTCAGACTGGATGATCAAATGGTCCCTTCTGACCTTAAACCCTATGGATCTATTGATAAAGAAAGTAGATCAGGCATTTATATTTAATGTGTCTCATAACATGAACAAGGGAACATTTAGTTAAACTGAAAGTCTGAACATATAGCATTGAGAAAAGAAAATTGCAAACATAATCCATATTTGGCTTGTAGAACTCCTTGTTACTGACATTATTAGAGCGAACAGTTTAGCTGAATGGGATACCCAAATGGATTGGCCGTTGTAGGTGGTGCTGGTGGCATCACCTGTAGTTAAGGCTGTCTGACACCTTCCATTAGAAGACCTCATTTTCAGTTGCTTATGAATTTGCCAAATTTCAGTCGTTTGAACTGAAATTTCCCATGCTGTGTGTCTGCTTCGAGCAGAATTGTTTTTTGAAAGTTTCAGGCATAACAGTTCAGCTGACTTCTCGAATTAAGCTAGGAGAAAGTATGTGTTACCCATGTTGAAAAATTCTTATTATTGTTCTAGTGAGGAGCCCTAGCACCTCCATGCTTTCCAGCAGAGAAAAGTCAGGTAACAGCCCCCGTCCTCCTGCCCCGTTAACAGACAGAGCCCTGAAATGCAAGAGGAGAGGGTGACAGTGTCTGTGCATTAGCACACAGCTGGCTCCTGACCTCTGTACTCAGTTCTTGCTCTAAGGGGAGTTTTGCCTCACTGGGACCTGAGCAAAGTACGGGCCACTGATTCAGAATTTAGCCTTCTATTGTACATTTACTTACACCTTTCATCCTGAAGGATCCCCTCTGCGGCTGAAATGCAGCCACCTCGGGGCGGTAGTCCATCAGGCAGGAAGAGCAGGAGTGCACAGAAAAGAGTGACATTCTTTAGCAAACTCACCCCCTATGGCAAGGGCCCTGGGATGTGTCATGGTTGTGCAAAGTGGAAAGGACCACAGACTTCCTCTCTATCCCATCACACCCACGTTGCACAGGGTTTGTTGATCAGGGTTTGTAGAGCAGGTGAGCTCCTCAGCAAGAGATGGGTACCTGTGAATTCTGAGATGGAGGCGTCTTCCCTGGGAATCCCCCTCAGGTAGCCGTGTCCCACACCCCACTCACCCCAGCATCTGCAGCAACATGCCACACCAAGAGCCGACACATGGGTGTGCACCATTTATAATATAGTGCTGTGCAATCCCAGGGGGGTTCGCTCAGCCTCTAGAGGTTAAGAGAGCATCTGAATGTAAACAGGCTACAGAGAAGCATGTCTCCGCTTCTGTGCTAATTATCCAGCTTTAGAAGTAAACAGTAATTAAGGAACCTTCCCAAAGGGAGATGAGAACTCCTGGGCTTTGTGCTGAGTCAGAGGAGAATTGGCTGTTTTCTGTATTTGTGTATATTTATAAATTATGATTGGTTAGAAAGAAAATAAAGGATAGTTGCCCAGATGGATAGATAGATAGATAGATAGATAGATAGATAGATAGATAGATAGATAGATAGA
>QXTE01001152.1:0-26501 GCA_003942145.1 Platysternon megacephalum
CCCACGAAAGCTTATGCCCAAATAAATTTGTTAGTCTCTAAGGTGCCACAAGTACTCCACGTTCTTTCTGCTGATACAGACTAACACGGCTACCACTCTGGAATGTGAATATGAGACACTACATGCACTACTGGTGGCTGTTCTCATGGGCGAAGCAGATTGGTCGCTCTTTGCACACCGAGAAATGACATTTTCATTATTCAGAGAAATGAATTATGAATAACTGACCCTACTAATGTTAATTCCATATTTTATGGGGCTCCTTGCTCAATAATTCCTGCACATCATGGTGTGGGAAACCAGGGCCGGCTTTAGGAAGTGCGGGGCCCAATTCGAACATTTTCGGCGGGGCCCCGGTAGGGATGACTCACCCGGAGGTGCTCCGGGTCTTCCGTGGCACTGAAGGACCAGCTGCCGAAGACCCGGTAGGGAACCGCCCGGTGAGTACATCCCCCCCCCATTTGACCCCCACCCATGTCCTGCCCCCGACTGTCCCCCTCAGAAACCACAACCCATCAACCCCCCCCTCTTGTCCCCTGACCACTCCTTCCCAAGACACCCCACCCCAACTGGCCCCCAGGACCCCACCCCGTACCCAACTCGCCCTGCTCCCTGTCCCTTGACTGCCCTGACCCCATCCACCACCACCCCGACAGACCCCCGGAACTCCCACACCTACCCAACCCCCCTCTTCCCTGTCCCCTGACCGCCCCCCCCAGAACCTCTGCCCGATCCAACCCCCCTCGTGCCTGGGACTCCCTGTCCGTGCCTTATCCAACCCTCCCCCCCGTGGCCCCGGTCTCTTACCAGGCCGCTTACCCCTGCCGGACCCGTGCCACCCGGAGCCGGAGCTGCGTCGCCCGGCCAGAGTCAGGGCCATGGCACCCGGAGCCGGAGCTGCGCCGCCCGGCCAGAGTCGGGGCCATGGCACCCGGACCCGGAGCTGCGCCGCCCGGCCAGAGTCGGGGCCATGGCACCCGGAGCCGGAGCCACGCCGCCCGGCCAGAGTCGGGGCCTCCGGCCTGAGTCGGGGCCAGGCCGCAGCCAGAGCCGGAGCCGAGGGGCTGGGGCCGGAGGGAGCCGCACGGGGCCGCACCACACCTCACCTCACCTCACCTCACCTCCCGCTTCTTGTTTCCAGGCTTCCCGCGCGAACATCTGATTCGCAGGAAGCAGGGGAGGAGGAGGAAAAGGGGGGGTGGAGCGTTCAGGGGAGGAGGGAGAGGTGAGCTGGGGACGGGGGCAGGGTGGACAGCTGCCGGAGCTTGTGAACCGGCTCCAGCTCACCACTGGGCGGGGGGCCCTCTTAGGCGCGGGGCCCGATTCAGGGGAATCGGTGGAATCGGCCTAAGGCCGGCCCTGTGGGAAACCTTACTAGGAACCAGTAGGAAACACAAATGTGGATACTGGTTATCCATCATTGTTCCTTAAGCTTTTTCTACACTGCCATGTTTTTTCACAAATAAGCAGCTTTTGCCAAAGAAACAGTGGGGGTCTACACACTGCAAAGCCACTTTCAATNGTGCAGTGCCAGCTGTGCTCCAGCCGTAGGAATGTCACTACCTAAGGGCAGATTTCGTGCAGCGTGTGGGAAAAGAGCTATGATCGGGACACACTGCAGTGCACAGCAAAGGTAAAGGAGCTGCCGCACATGTACCAGACGACAAGGGTGGCAAACAGGATCTTCGGTGCTGTGCCACAGACCTCCCATTTTTATTAGAAGTTGGATGCTATCCTCAACAGTGACCCCATTTCCACCGCCAACAGCCCCGTGGGTACTTGGGTGGGGGTGCTCCTGTCAGCATCCGTAATCTACCCCTCTGAGAGGTGGGAGCTAGGTCGATGAAGAATTATTCGGTAGACGTCATGCTGTACATACCAGGGTTAGGTTGATATAGCAACATCTCTCAGGGGTGTGTGTTTTTTTTACTTTAAATAAAAAAAGAGCCAATACAATTTTCATTTCCATTAGCAAGTCATGGGAGGGGATGTTACCACTTTTCTTGGCACTGGTTAGACCTTCTCAGGAGTATTGTGTCCAGTTTGAGTCTCCAATATATAGGAAGGATGTAGAGAAACTGAAAAGGATAAAAAAGGTGAGAGTGACAAAGACGATCCACAGGACGAAATGGAAGCCATAGGCTGAAGGAAAAGGGTATGTTTAGTTTGGAAAAGGGAGGATTAAAGGGGGAAATGACAGCAGTCTTCAGATACTTGAAAGGCTGCCATTAAAAATATGGAGGAACGTTGCCACATAGATCAAGAGGCGATGGGTTCAAACTACAGCATTGCAGATTTACATTTAATCTCTGATAAACTTCCCAACGGTACGAACAGGAGGACAATGGAACAGACGCCCAGGCAGGTTGTGGAAAGTCCTTCACTAGACGTTTTCAACAGGAGGCTGGATAGTCATCTGTCTTTGATGGTTTAGACACAACAATTCCTGCATCTTGGCACGGGGTTAGACTAGCTGATCCTTGCAGCCCCCTTCTAACTCTGTGACTCTTTGATTCCATGATATAAAATCCTAGTGTAGACCAGGTCTTACTCAAACACAAGTTATGGAGCTCGGTACTGGGGTAACTGGGTGAAATGTAATGCCTTGTGTAATAGAGAAGGGCAGAGTGGATGATCTGATGGTCCCTTCTGATTTTGAACCCTATGAATCTATCGATATAGAAAGTAGTTCAAGCATTTATATTTATTCTGTCTCATTATAAACTAACAAGGGAACATTCATAACTCAATGGTTTGAGCATTGGCTTGCTAAACCCAAGGTGGTGAGTTCAATCTTTCAGGGGGCCACTTGGAGATCTGGGACAAAATAAGTATTTGGTCCTGCTAGCGAAGGCAGGGGGCTGGACTCGATGACCTTTCGGGGTCCCTTCCAGTTCTATGAGAAAGGTATATCTCCATATATTTATTGATTTAAACTGTTTACATAATCCATATTTGGCCTGTGGAAGTACTTGCCACAGATATTATTGAAGCAAAGAGCTTAGCTGAATGGGATTCACAACTGGATTGGCCATGGTTGCTGTTGCTGGTGGCACCACCCATAGTTAAGTCTGTCTGACACCTTCAATTACAATTCTTCATTTTCAGTTGCGTATAAGTTTGCCAAACATTAACCTGAAATTTCCCACGCTGGGTGTTTACTTCCGGCTGAATGGCATTTTGAAAGTTGCAGGCACAACAGTTCAGCCAATTTCTAGAATGAAGCTAGGGGAGAAGATGTCTTGCCCATGTTGAAAATTTTTTATATTTCTGCTAGTGAGGAGCCCTAGCACCTCCATGCTTTTCAGCAGATAAACTCTGGTAACAGCCCCCCACCCCGCCCCACCCCGCCCTGCTAACTGCCAATGCTCTAAATTGCAAGAGGAGGAGGTGACAGTGTCTGTGCATTAACACACAGTTGGCTCCTGAGGTTCTACTCAGTTCTTACTCCAGACTGGATGTTTTTCTGGACGACCTGCTTGAGGGCTTGTCTACACTTAAACCACGACAGTGGGACTGACATAGCGCTTCATGGGGGTATGAGCATACTACGGCCCACAGCCTCTGAATCTGACCTTGTCCTGGATGTCTAGTAACAACTTTCATATCGAAGGATCCTCTGTGCCACTGAAATGCAGCCAGCTTACGGCTGGAGCCCATCACCGAGGAGCACAGCAAAGAGGGACATTTTGGCCCATGATACCAGTGGCTGTGCGGAGCGGAAATGAAAACAGACCTTTTCTCTATACCATCATGCATACATTGCACTTGGTTTGTCGAACAGAAAAAGAGGGTACCTGTGATTTCTGAGACGGAAGCGTCTTTGCTGGAAATATCCCTCAGGTTGCCGTGTCCCACACCCCTCTCACCCCAATATCTGCAGCAGCATCCCACACTGAGCCCGGACACAGTGATGTGCACTGTTTATAAGATAGCTCTGTGCAATCCCAGTGGGGTTCGCTCAGCCTCTAGGGGAGAAGCGGCATCTGGATGCAGACAGGCTGGAGACTAGACTCACTCGAGCTCATGTCTCTGTTTCCATGTCTGCACTTCTGTGTTTGTTATCCAGCTTTAGTAGCAAACAGTAATTAAGGGACGTTCCCAAAGGGAGATGAGAACCCTTGGGCTCTCCACTAAGACAGAGGAGAATTGGCTGTTCTGTGTATTTGTGTATATTTAAAAATGATAGTTGATTACTAAGATAGCTAGGGATAGTGCCTAGGACTCATAGGGTCTGATGCTGTCTAAATGCCCAGGATGGATGGGTAGATAGTAGACAGACAGATCTGGAGAAAGATGACTGAGAGGAGACACGAACTCTTTCTGGAAGCACATGGCATTTTCGCTAAGGAATCATGGATCAGTAATTCTCATCAGTAACCATTATCATACCACGGAAAACCTTTCATTGAAGGATCTTCAAAAGACCTAGCAAAGGAAAGGCACAATGAACAGATCCCCATTAATTCCATAGGTAAACTGAGGTACAGGGAGAGATGACTTGGCCAAAATCAAACAAAGAATGACAGACAGACCCCAGGAGTTCTGAGTTCCCTGCCATAAAAACGGTCTCTCCGTCAGTAACTGAGTGCATGATAAGCGGTAAATGGACTCATACTGTCATAGGGCCTGTTCATTGGGTAGCTGTGATGGAGTTCTGCAGGGTGCAACCTGAAACAGGGGTACCCCTGAGCCCTCTCACATACCAACCTGGGCCCCGTGTCACACTGTGAGTCTGTGAAATGCCGCAAGACCCTCCAGAGTCATACATAGGCAGACACAAACACACCTCTGTCTGTTACAGCTGTCCCCCTGCTGAATTCCTTTTCCCCGCTTCCTTTCTGTTTGTGCTGAGTGGCCGCCCCCCGCCCCCCGCCCATGGAATTAACCAAAGTCACAGCCTGGCCCTGCTCATGGAAATTGCTTGTGCGGACTGACTGGGTCCATTGCTCTGCTCAGGGAGGGGGGCTTTTCGCTCCTTTGTCTAGCTTCTTTGTTTGGACCCGGCTCGGTGTAGGGGGCGCTGCCCAGGTATGCAAGACCTAAAGTGGCCACATAGCTGAGCATATAAGTCATACCTGTGGCTTAGAACTTGCCCAGGCATGCCGATGCTCACCGGCAGTTTTCCCTGCCTTTTCTCCTCCCCTGTATTAAGAGGAGCCAATCAAAACTACTGGTGGGAAACTGCCTAAGTTTGCCTTTAAAACCAGACATTTTCTGATCAGACCCCGGAAGAAGGTCCTTGCTTTGCCACCTGGTCTGATCAGCTAGGGGTCTTTGGGGTGTAACCCCTTTGGGGTTTAGAGAGCATGGCCCCTATAAATCTTTTTTTCCTAGGGGGGAGGGGGAGAGTAAGAAAAAAGGAGGGGAACTCCAGGGGGCAGCGCTGGAGCTCCAGGGAGAGGGGGAGAGCAGCCCGCAGGCCCTGAAAAAGGAAGCAGGGAGAACCTGCCGGAAGCCTGGGAAGGACTGGGCCGATCGGGGACAGCCCAGGACAGGAGCCGGGAGGAGCACCGTGCCAGGGAGGAATCGCCCGAGAAGGACAGGCCGGAGCTGGACCCAGTATCACGGCTGCCCAGAGCTGCATGAGGCTGTGAGTACTGGGGCTCGGGACTCTGCATTGGGAACAAGGAGGGAGGCTGAGCTAGTTAAGTGTGGAGGGGGTCGCTCTGGGTGGCTTTGCAGAGAGCGGCAGAAGAGGGCACCGGAGGGGGTTGTTGGGGGAAAGTTCACTGGAGCCGAAGACGACCAGGAGCACCCAAGACTCACCCCTGGACTGGAACTTTGCTCAGGACTCCTAAACTCTGTGTGCAGACACATTGCTCCGTGTCTGCCCTTCCAGCCTGTGCTACCACTGGGCCCGTGGGGCCTGGGTTTGAATGCAACCCTCTTCTACTGCTCCCCCTGTATTCCCCTTGTTGTATTTCTCCTCTCATCCCTCTGTACATAAATATTTCCCTTTGTTATAGCCATTGTACTCTTCCTGTGGGTGCGTGTTCACTCTGGGGGTTTTGGAACAGGTGCCCCTGGGGTGGAAGGGATTTCTCCTGCTGCATTCCTGCGCGTGCCTCCTCTTGGCCAGAGCTGCCTGCAGAGCAGACTCCATCTTGGCCACAAGGGCACTAAAGTTACACTTGGTGGCCCGTACGGGGACGTTGCAGTACGCGCACACACACACACCTACGTTGTGCACCCTGGGCTCTTCTTCACACAGCAAAGAAACTCCTGAGCGACTTTCATCTGTTTAAAACAAAAATGAAAAAAGAATTATTAGAAGACCTGTGCCAAGGGGCACGAATCCCAGTAACCAAAGCTGTGCTGGTAGCAGGGTTCCCAGAAAAGATGGAACCAAATAAAATTGAGGAGAGCCTAGATGCAGCTAAAATACTGGAAAGGGTAAAGGTCCACACCCGTATTTACAACCGCAAAGTAAAGGGCATGGTAGCACTATGTACTCACTCCAAGGAAGCAGATCTTGGTAAAGTGCCCAAAGAGGAGCAAGTAGAAGGTACCCCCTGGATAATTCTGGGGACAGAGCAGTCCCCTCCTAGTGCGCCTGTGTCACTTGATGTGGATTCTTTAGTGCAGAAATTGCAAGCTCTGAGGGTGGATGAGAAGCGGACAAGAGAAAAAATAATTTTGGCATTAGGAGGGGCTCCAACACCTGCAGCACCCAGCCTAGTGGGATGGGCCAAAGAGCTGGGAAACGCTCTCAAGCATGCATTAAAGCCGGTATATGAAAGTGCTCCATACAAGCGGTTACGTTCATTCTCGGGGTTGTCACCTGTACCCTCAGGGGAGGATGATTACGAGACCTGGAGGGATTTTACGGTGCCACTTGTCCAAGAGTGGGAATGCTCTGATGCTGAAAAGCGGAAACATGTGCTTGAGAGTCTGAGGGGACCTGCCATGCGAATTATCCGAGCCCTGAAAGACTCCCAACCAGCTTCCACAGTGCAAGACTATTTAACCGCTCTTGAAAGTGTCTATGGTACTACTGATAGCAGTGAAGACCTGTATTATCGTTTCCGCCATACCTATCAGGAGCCCCATGAACAATTGTCGGATTTCATCAGGAGACTAGAGGATTTGCTACAGCAGGTAGTGAGGAAGGAGGGCATCCCCACCAAGCGCATTGATTCCGCTAGGTTGGACCAAATCCTTCGGGGCACCCGACAAGATGGGTTGGTGTTGTGGCGACTGCAGCTGAGGGAGCGGGCCCAAAACCCACCCCCATTCCACAAGCTCATTCGAGAGATACGTGAAGAGGAGGAGCGATTGTTGCAAGTGGATTCAGTGGTGCAGCCGAAGCTGGCAGGGAGTCACACCACCACAGTGCTTGGAGAGATGGAAGACGCCCCGTCAGTGGCAGCGGCACTGAGAGATTTGACCCGAGAAGTGGCCATGATGAAGGCTCAGGGACATACTGTGCCATCCTCAAGAGGGGAGAGTAGCAGGGGGGGTAATAGCCAGCAAGAAGGTTTCTGTTATAACTGTGGAAGAGATGGTCACTATGCCTTGGACTGCCAAAACAAGACAGATCATGCAAGGGTATCTCAAAAATTGCAGCAGACCGTTAGGAAGCTTCAGGAAAACACCAACAGGGCTTGGGGAAGGAGCAACCCAAGACCCTAAAATTNGTATAAGATGCACCCATTAGGTTAGGTTTAGCCTTTAGTCTAGATAAATTGTAATTTCATTTTGCATAGCTGTGGTTAAGTTAGGTTTAGAAAATTGCTTGCATTGTACTCTGTAAGTTAGGCTTAAAGAATTGTTGCATTGTGTTTTGTTACTTGCTAATTTGTGCAGTATTGGTTAAGTTAGATCATAGATAAAATTTTGCTGTGTTCTGAATAATTGTGATTAAGTCTGTGTTCCCCCATCCCCCAACCTCAATCCTCTGCCACTTCTCTCTCTCTTTCTGCTGGTTAAACTTACAGCCTGTCTGCTCTCTGTGTCTCCCTGAGTTTAAATCTCCCTCTTTTAATCCCTTCCCCCACGTGCTCACCCCCGCTCCTACTGCTGCCAAACCTCAATTGTATTACTGAAGTCTAGCATAAAACCCCATTGGTTACCCTTTTTCTCTCTAACACACCTCACATTTTACATTTACACCACTGTGACACATTTTTACCTAGAGTTGTTAGTTATTTAACACATTATACCCATAACTGTTAGTTGGTTATATGCTGCTGTGACACACCCTTTACATAGAAATTGTTAGCTACCTGTTACATTTATACTTCAGTGTTAATTGGTTACCAACTGCATTGTGCCCCACTGTATTGTACCCCACTATTGAAACCCCCTATCCTATTTAATAAAAGAAACCCCTCCCCAATTGTCTACCTTAACAAACCCCATACCCCTCACTATTGAATTTTCCCTGTTTTGCATTTTCTTAATAAAGTTTATTTTGCACCCCACCTGTGCGGTGATTGCTCCCCAAGATCCCATATACCTGCTGGCAGGGACAACCTCCAGTTACGTTAAAGCTTCCACTAGCCACTTATGAACCAACAATAGAGAGTATCCAGCGAGTTCCCCCCAGCTGCCCAGCCTAGGATCTCAGAGCTGTACTGTCTTGCCCTTGTCAGAAGAGTGACCAGTGTAAGTTTATTTCCCTGCCCCCTTCCCTCAATGTGGAGAGGACAATGCACCAGCCCCTGTTCCTGAGCAGATTTCCCTTTAAACGTCAAATAACACACGGTTTTAGGTAACTAAATACAAAGCCAATGTACAAGTACAGATGTACTAAATACACTAAGTTCAGGGGGGAGGGGTAGCTCAGTGGTTTGAGCATTGGCTTGCTAAACCCAGGCTTATGAGTTCAATCCTTGAGGGGGCCACTTAGGAATCTGGGCCAAAATTGGTCCTGCTAGTGAAGGCAGGGGGCTAGAGTCAATGACCTTTCAGGGTCCCTTCCAGCTCTATGAGATAGGTATATCTCCATAAATTTTATTTTTTTATTTTTTATGGATTTTAAGCTTTTATAAGTTATAGAGAAGAGATCAAAGTTGGTTACTTAAGAAATAAACAAAATCACAATCTAAGTTCTATATGCTAGACAGGATTTGAATCAAGGAGTGTCTCGCCCTGATGGGATAAACAGTCCAACATCTTTCATACACAGGCTAGAAATCCCTTCAGCCTGGGACAACATCCCCAGTTCAGTCCTTATTCCTAAGGTGGTTCCGAGTGCTTAGTTGTGGGGAGAATGAGGCCAAGTGATGATGTGGTTTTTCCCTCTTATAGCTTCTGCCATGTGGAGGGAAATTCATTTTTCCAAGCAAAAGCCCCCACCACAGTTAGTGGAAAAGTTCAGGCACAAGATGGAGTTCAGTGTCACATGAGCTGGTCACATGCCCTTGCGTGCTTCGAGAATTCATAGCAGGGGCCATTATCCATATCCTGGCTAGAACATTCACAGGAAAGTCCATCAGGTGGGGATAATCTTCTTCTAAGGCCTACTGTGTTTCTTAATAGGCCATAACCTTGAATGGTTGATTCATAATAGGCTGGCTAGACTGGATGTAAGCTCCCTTGTGGCTGTTACCGAGCAACAAACACATTTGAAATACTGGTACATAGTCAATATTCATAACTTTAGGTAGAAAAATAATACATGCATACAACTAAGGTAATAATGTTCAGGAAATGATAACTTTTCCATTGATACATTACATGACAAACTTTATATAAAACACATCATAATCATATCACAACGGTAAATATGGGGACAGGAGGGTGTTGCTTTGGGGCACAAAATATCAGACCTCACCCCTAAGTTTACTGAAGGAGTGTTTGTCACTGACTAATGCAGAGGCACTGTGCCCAAGGCCTTCATTAGGTTTTGACCATACAACTCACAAGTGTTGCAAACATGTGGTGTTACCCACAGGTGGTCATGTACGGTTCTCTGTACCTTTCAACACTTTGTAGATCAGTCTAGTGATCTCAAAAGTCAGCAATTGTGCCTTCTCTGGGTCCCGAGAAAAACTCTATTACTGTCTGCGCAGCATTGTTTACCATTGTACTTTTCCAGCTGGTGATATCTTAAGACAGATATTCATCAATGCCATGAGGTGGTGTGACTCAGTTTCCCCTTTCACACAGCAGACCAGTTTTATTATGGTTTCCCTGCTGAGAGCAGCTTTGAACATCTTTACCTTTGTTAGCTGAGAAGCAGTATCCGCATAGGTCTTCTTGTTTACCACTTGTAGCACGGCTAAAAGCTTTCCCACAAAATCATGCATATTACACGTTTTCATAGGATTTACCATCACTACCGAATTCTTTGTTATAAGGTTTAACATTAGCAACAAACTTTGAATCATCAGATTTAACACCAATACCAAATCTTTTATCACAGGTAGGTGTTTCCATGTATTTTTTATTATACCATGCCTTTTGCTTTGTCAATTGGGTTTGTTCACCATCCATTCGGTCATTCAATTCCTCCATGAACCTTGGCATGTATTTAGTTTCTGTTTTTCCATTCCCCTCAGGGTCCCTTTCAGTAGGGATTTCAGTCTAAGGTTATCTTTGGTGTCTTGGTATGCTAGGGGTGAGGTAAGGATGTAAGAGGACTTTGCATGTTCGCTATCCCTCTGTGGAGCATAGAGGAATGGGGTAATATGGAACATGATTCCCACCAAGTGTAAAACACTCTGTCTGTGGTTTATTCACAATAGCTGCTTGAGTCGGCTCAAAATCATCAGCTAGAGAAGCCATCTCATCCACAAATTTCACCCTTTTGTCCCACAGACACTGTTTTACATCATCTTTACATATGTTTAAAAAATGCTCCGGAACAACATCAAACATTCCTTCAAAGCTTGTGACACATTTGTTCCTTGCCCACTTCCCCATCAAATCTCTCATTTTATGTACATATTCCACATTACTCATACCAGCACCCCTCTTAGGATTTGTACATTTCACTCTATATGTTTCAGGGGTAATCTGAAATTGCTTCAAAACCATTTCTTTAAATTTAGAATAATCTAAAAGATTCTCAATTGGCATTTTATTGACTATATCCAGATCTTTACCAATTAACTTTGCAACTAAAGTGCGCATCTTCTGGTTATCAGGAATCGTATGAATCACACACAGCGTCTCAAAGATAGTGAAGTATTCAGCAATATCACCTCATTGTATACAGGACACAACTGTTCCCATTTGTGGACTTTTGGAGAGGTTCCTGCATTTCTCCTTTCCAACCACTGACCACCTCTCCAGTCAAAGTCTCTTTCTTCTAGCTGTGTTTTAAAGTGTTGAGATGTGGGGGGAGTGAGACCAACTGGTGATGTCAATTCCCCTTTGATAGCTTCTGCCATGTGGAGGGACCTTAATTGTCCCAAACAGAGATACCAGCACAGTTAGTGGAAAAGTACATGCACAAGATGGAGTCCAGTGTCACATGAGCTGGAAAATAGCCCAGAGTCCTTAGCTTCAATCCCTCGCTCAGTGTCTCAGACCTGGCTTGCATGGTCCATGCAGCTGCACAGATTCATGGTGCTCTCTCTCCATTGGTTTCCTTGGGGCGAGGATCTCCCCTGATTTCAGTGAAGCTGCAACCACTTACACCAGCTGAGGATTTGGCCCAAGACATTGTAACTAGAGATTAAGCGTCAGCAGAGTCCAGTGAGCTGGGAGTGAAGAGTTTCATCTCTTCCCCAGATTCACTGGGTGACCTTGAGCACATCTTCTCCCTGCATTAAATGGAGATGATTATTTATTATGTCTAGTGTGTTGCTACCAAAAGGCCCTAATCAATGTGGCAGGGCCACACACTGGACTGATGTGGGTCCTTACAGCACATCGTTGGCCTTTCTGCACTCTGTAGAGTTCCAGGCTGTGTGTGGTACCTGGTAAACAAGCAAGACAAGGCAGATCACTGAACTGTGTGGAAACCTGTTTTTTCATCTGTAGTTTTTATCTGTTTCTTTAATAAATTCCTCCTGTTTAAGGACGGCAACTCCATTGATCACGACACAGAAACAGCCTCACTCTATCTAACACAACGCAGAGGAGCACTGCCAGTTCATGGCCAGAGCAGTGGTGCTGGGGGTGGTGGGGGTGGGGGGTCAGGACTCCTGGTTTCTATTCTCAGCTCTGCCACAGACTCATTGTGTGGCCTTGTGTAAACCACTTTACCTCTGTGTGGCTCAGCCCATCCATGACATGGGGAGAACGCTGCCTAGATAAAGAACTTCTACATGTAGTGATGAAAAGAATCATGCAGAGAGTTCAGCTTCAGTCCCTGGGAAATGGGTGCTCTGTCGTTCCAGATATGGTGCCGTGTAAATTGCTGGCTAAAGGTAGCTGTGCCATTAATTTCCCTCCGTGTGAGCTACCGCAGCCACCCGGCCTCTGCCCAGCATCCCAGCTCCCCAGCTAACAGAGGGGCTTGTCCTTCTGCCTCTCTCAGCTGTTGTCCTCCTATCTTCAAATCTGATCCCTTGCCCTGCCCCCGAGGCCTGGCTCAGGGCAAAGGCTCCCATCCCATCCCCATTGCAGGGACCCTGCCAGATTCAGGCCCCCAACCAGGAGGAACAAATCATAGAATCATAGAAGATTAGAGTTGGAAGAGACCTCAGGAGGTCATCTAGTCCAACCCCCTGCTCAAAGCAGGATCAACCCCAACTAAATCATCCCAGCCAGGGATTTGTCAACCCAGGCCTTAAATACTTCTAAGGATGCAGATTCCACCACCTCCCAACGTAACCCATTCCAGTGCTTCACCACCGTCCTAGTGAAATAGTTTTTCCTAATATCCAACCTAGACCTTCCCCGCTGCAACTTGAGACTATCTCTGAAAGCAAAGGAAATAAGCCACACAAGGGTCTCTGCCCTCAGGACTTTGCAGCTCAGCTTTAGGGCCCACAAGCTGCATGATGCACAATCTCAGGTGACTGCATCGCAGCCCTGCTCCCAACCCTCAGCTGATTTTATACGGTTTCCTGGCTTCCCTCTCTGCTCCGGACTGGCCTGCCGGCCCCAGCGCTGCGTCCTCACTGCAGGTTCATTGCCAGGCTGCAGAAGATCCCATCCCAGCCCCGGAGCAGAGGGAACGCAAGCTGCGGGGGAGGAAGGTGGAGATGATCCAGGAAGTGAATGGGGTTGGAGAGGAGGAGTGAGTAACAGGGGTTGGGCTTTGGGGTAAGAGGTATACAATGGAGCGGGGACTTGGGAGAATAGGTGGGACAGGGGAAGGGGCCTTGTGGAATAGGCCGGGCAGGGCTTGCGGCCTCAGAGGTCCAGTTAACAGCAATTAGAAAAGTGGCATCCTATGGGAGAATGAGTTGTACACAAAAAGATTCCTCAGTTTGTCACGCAGACACAGCACAGCAAGGCCAGGAAAAGATTTAATGTCACTTGACTGTCCAGTCAGTGATTGCGGGAAGGGGGCCCAGCACCATGTCACCAGCCAGCTCTGCACAGAGCTCGGTCTGAGAGCCAGAGCACCAGCAGAAAACTTTAGGTCCCTTTATAAGTAAAGAACCGGAGCAGCCTGTCCCGGATTTGTTTGGTCCTCACCCCGTAGATGATGGGGTTAAGCATGGAGGGCATCAAGAGGTACACATTGGCAATGAGAACGTGGAAATACAGGGGCACATTTGGGGCAAATCTGGAAATGAGGGAGATGATGACACCTGGGATGTAAAAGGCTAAAATGACAAAAACGTGAGAGCCGCAGGTCCCCAAAGTCTTGAGCCGGGCATCTTTTGTAGGGAGAATGAAGATGGCCCTGAGGATCTGTGTGTAGGACACCCCGATAAAAATCCCATCCAGACCCATCAAACAGAATTGCAGAAAGAGGCCGTAGTAACTACTGGCACGGGTGTCGGCGCAGGCCAGATTCAGCACGGCTATGTGCAGGCAGTACGGATGGGGAATTATGTTGGTTCTGCAATAAGGCCACTGCCTTGCCAGGAAGGGAATGGGCAATACAACTATGCAACCACGCAGCACCACGGCCAGGCCAATCTTGGCAACCAGGGGGCTTGTCAGGACGGTGGAATGTCTCAGGGGGTGGCAGATGGCCACGTATCGATCAAAAGCCATGGCTACGAGGATCCCAGACTCCATCACTAAGAAGCAGTGAATGAAGTACATCTGAGTGAGGCAGGCACTAAAAGCGATTTCCCTGGAATTGAACCAGAAAATTGCCAGCATTTTGGGCAGGGTGGATGTATACATGACCAGGTCAGTGATGGCCAGCATGCAGAGGAAATAGTACATGGGCTCATGGAGGCTTGGCTCCATCTTCACAGTAAACAGGATGGAAAAGTTCCCCAAGATGGCTATGAAGCACATGGCGCAGAAGGGGATGGAGATCCAGACGTGAGCCGCCTCCAGGCCAGGAATGCCCAGCAGGATGAAGGTGGAGGGGTTGGTGAAGTCGGTTGTGTTGGAATCTGACATGGAGTAGGGGAGGAGGTGTCCAACTCTGAGGCAGAACCGTGTCTTCTGCATGTACTATACGTTCCTCTGACTACATGTATGTGCCCAGGCTCTAGGGTGATGGTCGCAGTACAAATACCTGGATGGAGAGACAATGTGAATATGAGCTAGTGACCGTCACCTTCAGCACCCAACTAAAACCTCTCCAGCGCATCATCAACGATTTACAACCTATCCTGAAGGACGATCCCTCACTCTCACAGATCGTGGGAGACAAGCCGGTCCTCGCTTACAGACAGTCCCCCAACCTGAAGCAAATACTCACCAACAACCACACACCACACAACAGAAACAGTAACCCAGGAACCTTTCCTTGCAACTAAGCCCATTGCCAACTTCGTCCCCATATCTATTCAAGGGACACCATCATAGGACCTAACCACATCAGCCACACCATCAGGGGCTCGTTCGCCTGCACATCTACCAATGTGATATATGCCATAATGTGCCAGCAATGCCTCTCTGCCATGTACATTGGCCAAACCAGACAGTCTCTACGCAAAAGAATAAATGAACACAAATCAGACGTCAAGAATTATAACATTCAAAAAGCAGTCGGAGAACACTTCAACCTCCCTTATCACTCAATTACAGACCTAAAAGTCGCAATACTCCAACAAAAAAACTTCAAACAAAGTCCAACAAGAAACTGCAGAATTGGAATTAATTTGCAAACTGAACACCATTAAATTAAGCTTGAATGAAGACTGGGAGTGGACGGGTCATTACACAAATAAAAACTATTTCTCCATGCTAATTTTTCCCCTACAGTTACTCACACCTTCTTGTTAACTGTAGGAAATGGGCCATCCTGATTATCATTACAAAAGGTTTTTTTTCTCCTGCTGATAATAGCCCACCTTAATTCATGGTCTCTGTATATATATATCTTCCTACTCTATTTTCCACTTCATGCATCCGATGAAGTGGGTTTTAGCCCACGAAATCTTATGCCCAAATAAATGTGTTAGTCTCTAAGGTGCCACAAGTACTCCACGTTGTTTTTGCTGATAGAGACTAACACGGCTACCACTCTGGAATGTGAATATGAGACACTACATGCACTACTGGAGGCTGTTCTCATCGGCGAAGCAGATTGGTCACTCTTTGCACACCGAAAATGACATTTTCATTATTCAGAGAAATGAATTATGAATAACTGACCCTACTAATGCCAATTCCATATTTTATGGTGCTCCCTGCTCAATAATTCCTACAGATCATAGTGTGGGAAACCTTACTAGGCACCAGTAGGAAACACAATTGTGGATACTGGTTATCCATCATTGTTCCTTAGGCTTTTTCTACACCGCCATGTTTTTTCACAAATAAGCATCTTTTGCCAAGGAAACAGCCGCGGTCTACACACTGCAAAGCCACTTTCAATGACAGAACTCCTCAGTTTCAGAGACATAATATAACCACCTTGACAAGAGTTTTACACAAGAGTTTTGTTGGCAAAGTGCCAGTGTAGACACTTGTGCTAGTTTTTATCACTGTAATTGGCCTCTGGAAGGCATCCCACATTGCCCATCCTGAGTGCTCTGGTGAACAGTTTCAACTCCTCTCCCCTGCATCAAGGTACATGCTTCCTCCCCTCCCCCTTTAAAGGCGCGGGAATTTTGAAATTCCTCTTCCTGTTTCCTCGGTGTGGAGTGCTCACATCACACCTTCCCAGGTGGCCATGGCAGCTCTATGCTTGGGACACTGCGGAGCTGCTGGATCCGCTCAGTATTTGGGGAGAGGAGGCCATGCAGTGCCAGCTGTGCTCCAGCCGTAGGAATGTCAATACCTAAGGGCAGATTTCGTGCAGCGTGTGGGAGAAGAGCTATGATCTGGACACACTGCAGTGCACAGCAAAGGGGAAGGAGCTGCGGCACATCTACCAGACGACAAGGGGGGCAAACAGGATCTCCGGCGCTGTGCCACAGACCTGCCATTTTTATAAGGAGATGGATGCTATCCTCAACAGTGACCCCATTTCCACCGCCAACACCCCGTGGGGACTTCGGTGGGGGTGCTCCTGTCAGCGTCCGTAATCTACCTCTCTGAGAGGTGGGAGATAGGTCGATGAAGAATTCTTCGGTAGACGTCATGGTGTACATATCAGGGCTAGCTTGATATAGCTACATCTCTCAGGGGTGTGGGTTGTTTTTTACTATTGAAAAAAAGAGCCAATACAATTTTCATTTGCATTAGCAAGTCATGGGAGGGGATGTTACCACTTTTCTTGGCACTGGTGAGACCTTATCAGGAGTATTGTGTCCAGTTTGGGTCTCCAATATATAGGAAGGATGTAGAGAAACTGAAAAGGATCCAGATGAGAGTGACAAAGACGATCCACAGGACGAAATGGAAGCCATAGGCTGAAGGAAAAGGGTATGTTTAGTTTGGAAAAGGGAGGATTAAAGGGGAAATGACAGCAGTCTTGAGATACTTGAAAGGCTGCCATTAAAAATATGGAGGAACGTTGCCACATAGATCAAGAGGCAAGGGGTTCAAACTACAGCATTGCAGATTTAGATTTAATCTCAGATAAACTTCCCAACTGTAGGAACAGGAGGACAATGGAACAGATGCCGAGACAGGTTGTGGAAAGTCCTTCACTAGAGGTTTTCAACAGGAGACTGGATAGTCATCTGTCTTTGATGGTTTAGATACCACAAATCCTGCATCTTGGCAGGGGGTTAGACTAGCTGATCCTTGCAGCCCCCTTCTAACTCTGTCACTCTTTGATTCCATGATATAAAATCCTAGTTAGACCAGGTCTTACTCAAACACAAGTTATGGAGCTCAGTACTGGGGTAACTGGTGAAATGTAATGCCTTGTGTAATGCAGAAGGGCAGAGTGGATGATCTGATGGTCCCTTCTGATTTTGAAGCCTATGAATCTATCAATATAGAAAGTAGTTCAAGCATTTATATTTATTCTGTCTCATAACACACTAACAAGGGAACATTCAATTACATTGAAATACTGAACATATAAAATTGATAAAAGAAAACTGTTTATATAATCCATATTTGGCCGGTGGAAGTCCTTGCCACAGATATTATAGGAGCAAAGAGCTTAGCTGAATGGCATTCACAACTGGATTGCCCATAGTTGCTGTTGCTGGAGGCACCAACCATAGTTAAGTCTGTCTGACACCTTCAATTAGAATTCTTCATTTTTAGTTGCGTATAAGTTTGCCAAACATTAACCTGAAATATCCCACGCTGGGTGTCTACTTCCGGCTCATTGGCATTTTGAAAGTTGCAGGCACAACAGTTCAGCCAATTGCTAGAATGAAGCTAGGGGAGAAGATGTCTTGCCCATGTTGAAAACTTTTTATATTTCTGCTAGTGAGGAGCCCTAGCACCTCCATGCTTTTCAGCAGATAAAGTCTGGTGACACCCGCCCCCCACCCCGCTAACAGCGAAACCCCTAAATTGCAAGAGGAGGAGGTGACAATGTCTGTGCATTAACACACAGCTGGCTCCTGAGGTTCTACTCAGTTCTTACTCCAGACTGGATGTTTTTCTGGACGACCTGCTTGAGGGCTTGTCTACACTTAAACCACGACAGTGGGGCTGACATAGCGCTTCATGGTGGTATGAGCAAACTACGGCCCACACCCTCCGAATCTGGCCTTGTCCTGGACGTCTACTAACAACTTTTATATCGAAGGATCCTCTGTGCCACTGAAATGCAGCCGCCTTATGGCTGGAGCCCATCACCGAGGAACACAGCAAAGAGGGACATTTTGGCCCATGATACTGGAGCAAATTTAGCAGCTGTGGCAAGGGCCCTGGGATGTTTAGTGGCTGTGCAGAGCGGAAATGGAACAGACCTATTCTCTATCCCATCATGCATATGTTACATTTGGTTTGTCGAACAGAAAGAGTTGAGTACCTGTGATTTCTGAGACGGAAGCGTCTTCGCTGGGAATATCCCTCAGGTTGCCGTGTCCCACACCTCTCTCACCTCAATATCTGCAGCAGCATCCCACACTGAGCCCGGACACAGTGATGTGCACCGTTTGTAATATAGCTCTGTGCAATCCCAGTGGGGTTCGCTCAGCCTCTCGGGGAGAAGCGGCATCTGGATGCAGACAGGCTGGAGACTAGACTCACTCGAGCTCATGTCTCTGTGTCCATGTCTGCACTTCTGTGTTTGTTATCCAGCTTTAGCAGCAAACAGTAATTAAGGGACGTTCCCAAAGGGAGATGAGAACTCTTGGGCTCTCCACTGAGTCAGAGAGGAATTGGCTGCTCTGTGTATTTGTGTATATTTAAAAATGATAGTTGATTACTAAGATAGCTAGGGATAGTGCCTAGGACTCATAGGGTCTGATGCTGTGTAAATGCCCTGGATGAACAGGTAGATAGTAGACAGACAGATCTGGAGAAAGATGACTGAGAGGAGAAACCAACTCTTTCTGGAGGCACACGGCATTTTCGCTAAGGGATCATAGATCAGTAATTCTCATCAGTAACCATTATCATACCACGGAAAACCTTTCCTTGAAGGATCTTCAAAAGCTCTAGCAATGGAAAGGCACAATGAATAGATCCCCATTTATTCCATAGGTAAACTGAGGTACAGGGAGAGATGACTTGGCCAAAATCAAACAAAGAATGACAGACAGACCCCAGGAGTTCTGAGTTCCTTGCCATAAAAACGGTCTCTCCGTCAGTAACTGAGTGCATGATAAGCAGTAAATGGACTCATACTGTCATAGGGCCTGTTCATTGGGTAGGTGTGATGGACTCCTGCAGGGTGCAACCTGAAACAGGGGTACCCCTGAGCCCTCTCACATACCAACCTGGGCCCCTTGTCACACTGTGAGTCTGTGAAATGCTGCAAGCCCCTCCAGAGTCATACACAGACAGACACAAACACACCTCCAGATACGTGAAAGCTTCCACTAGCCACTTATGAACCAACAATAGAGAGGATCCAGCAAGTTCCCCCCAGATCCCCATCCTAGGATCTCAGAGCTGTACTGTCTTGCCCTTGATAGACGACTGACCAGTGTAAGTTTATTTCCCTGCCCCCTTCCCTCAATGTGGAGAGGACAATGCACCAGCCCCTGTTCCTGAGCAGATTTCCCTTTATACGTCAAATAACACACGGTTTTAGGTAACTAAATACAAAGCTGTCATGTTATTGATTTGAACTGGGACCATATAGAACATGGTTGCAACCAAAGTCCCGTAGTGGCACCAAATCTTGTATAAAGGGGGTCAAATGAGGTGTTTAAGACAAGGTTATGGTTTGCTGGTTATGACTGTGTGGTCTATATGTGTCTATCAATTTTGTAGTTGGAGTTATGAATATTGGCTCTATGCTGTCTGTATTTCAAACTTATCCTGTGCTTCTGGGAGACATCCCAGAAAAGTTGGTGTTAGCTCTGCCTAGCCTGCTTGATGGCCCATTAAGGACCATCAGCGACACAATTGACCCATTGAGAGAAGGCAGATACGCCTTGTGACTCAACAAAGTGTGCAGGGACTTGCCCATGTGACTCCAGACTCCATTTTGCTGTAATTTTCCACAGTAAGGACAAAAAGGTGTTCTTACACCTGGGAAAGACTATAAAAGGCTGATGCCTCATCTCCATCTTGTCTTCAATCCTGCTTCTTACCTCTGGAGGGACTTTGCTACAAACAGAAACTCTACACAAAGGACTGATGACCCATCCCAGCGGGGGATGTTCCAGAGACTTGATTTGAACCTGCAGTTTATTTTATCACTGCTACAAGCCTGAACCAAGACTTTGCCATTACTGGATGTAATTGATTCCATTTAACCAATTCTAGCTCTCATCTAGATCTTTTTCCTTTTATGAAAAAACCTTTAGATTTTAGATTCTAAAGGATTGGCAACAGCGTGATTTGTGGGTAAGATCTGATTTGTATATTGACATGGGTCTGGGTCTTGGTGCCTTGGGATCGAGAGAACCTTTTTTCTTTTACTGGGGTATTAGTTTTCATAACCACTTGTCCCCATAATGAGTGGCACTGGTGGTAATACTGGGAAACTGGAGTGTCTAAGGGAATTGCTTGTGTGACTTGTGGTTAGCCAGTTGGGTGAAACCAAAGTCCTCTTTGTCTGGCTGATTTGGTTTGCCTTAGAGGTGGAAAAACCCCAGCCTTGGGCTGTAACTGCCCTGTTTTGAGCAATTTGCCCTGAATTGGCACTCTCAGTTGAGTCCCGCCAGAACCAGCATCGTTACAAAAGCCGATGTACAAGTACAGATGTACTAAATACACTAAGTTCAAGGGGGAGGGCTAGCTCAGTGGTTTGAGCATTGGCCTGCTAAAGCAAGGGTTATGAGTTCAATCCTTGAAAGGGCCATTTAGGGATATGGGCCAAAATTGGTCCTGCTAGTGTAGGCAGGGGGCTGGAGTCGATGACTTTTCAGGGTCCCTTCCAGCTCTATGAGATAGGTATATCTCCATATATTTTATTTTTTATGGATTTTAAGCTTTTATAAGTTATAGAGAAGAGATCAAATTTGGTTACTTAAGAAATAAACAAAATCACAATCTAAGTTCTATATGCTAGACAGGATTTGAATCAAGGAGTGTCTCGCCCTGATGGGATAAACAGTCCAACATCTTTCATACACAGGCTAGAAATCCCTTCAGCCTGGGACAATATCCCCAGTTCAGTCCTTATTCCTAAAGTGGTTCCGAGTGCTTAGTTGTGGGGAGAATGAGGCCAAGTGATGATGTCGTTTTTCCCTGTTACAGCTTCTGCCATGTGGAGGGAATTTCATTTTTCCAAGGAAAAGCCCCCAGCACAGTTAGTGGAAAAGTTCAGGCACAAGATGGAGTCCAGTGTCACATGAGCTGGTCACGTGCCCTTGCGTCCTTCGATAATTCAGAGCAGGGGCCATTATCCATATCCTGGCTAGAACATTCACAGGAAAGTCCATCAGGTGGGGATAATCTTCTTCTACGGCCTGCTGTGTTTCATAATGGGCCATAACCTTCAATGGTTCATTCATAATATGCTGGCTAGACTGGATGTAAACTCCCTTGCGGCTGTTACCAAGCAGCAAACACATTTGAAATACTGGTACATAGTCAATATTCATAACTTTAGGTACAAAAATCATACATGCATACAACTAAGGTAATAATATTCAGCAAATGATAACTTTTCCATTGATACATTACATGACAAAAATTTTATACAAAACACATCATAATCATATCACCACGGTAAATATGGGGACAGGAGGGTGTTGTTTTGGGGCACATAATATCAGACCTCACCCCTAAGTTTACTGAAGGAGTGTTTGTCACTGACTAATGCAGAGGCAGTGTGCCCAAGGCCTTGATTAGGTTTTGACCATACAACTCACAAGTGTTGCAAACATGTGGTGTTACCCACAGGTGGTCATGTACGGTTCTCTGTAACTTTCAACACTTTGTAGATCAGTCTAGTGATCTCAAAAGTCAGCAATTGTGCCTTCTCTGGGTCCCAAGAAAAACTCTATTAATGTCTGTGCATCATTGTTTACCATTGTGCTTTTCCAACTGGTGATATCTCAAGACAGATATTCATCAATGCCATGATGTGGGGTGACTCAGTTTCCCCTTTCACACAGCAGACCAGGTTTATTATGGTTTCCCTGCTGAGAGCAGTTTTGAACATGTTTACCTATGTTAGCTGAAAAGCAGTTTACAGATGTTAGCTGAGAAGCAGTATCCCCATAGGGCTTCTTGTTCACTACTTGTAGCATGGCTAAAAGCTTTCCCACAAAATCATGCATATTACACATTTTCATAGGATTTACCATCACTACCGAATTCTTTGTTATAAGGTTTAACATTAGCAACAAACTTTGCATCATCAGATTTAACACCATCACCAAATCTTTTATCGTAAGCAGGTGTTTCCATGTAGTTTTATTATACCATGCCTTTTGCTTTTACAATTGGGTTTGTTCACCATCCATTGGGTCATTCAATTCCTCCATGAACTTTGGCATGTATTTAGTTACTGTTTTTCCATTCCCCTCAGGGTCCCTTTCAGTAGGGATCTCAGTCTAAGGTTATCTTTGGTGTCTTGGTATGCTAGGGGTGAGTTAAGGATGTAATGGGAGTTTGCATGTTCGCTATCCCTCTGTGGAGCATAGAGGAATGGGGTAATATGGAACATGATTCCCACCAAGTGTAAAACACTCTGTCTGTGGTTTATTCACAATAGCTGCTTGTGTCGGCTCAAAATCATCAGCTACAGAAGCCATCTCATCCACAGTGTTCACCCTTTTGTCCCACAGACACTGTTTTACATCATCTTTACATATATTTAAAAAATGCTCCTGAACAACATCAAACATTCTTTCAAAGCTTGTAACACATTTGTCCCTTGCCCACTTCCCCATCAAATCTTTCATTTTATTTACATATTCCACAGTACTCATACCAGCACCCCTCTTAGGATTTGTACATTTCACTCTATATGTTTCAGGGGTACTCTGAAATTGCTTCAAACCCATTTCCTTAAATTTAGAATAATCTAAAAGATTCTTAATTGGCATTTTATTGACTATACCCAGATCTTTACCAATTAACTTTGCAACTAAAGTGCGCATCTTCTGGTTATCAGGAATCGTATGAATCACACACAGCGTCTCAAAGATAGTGAAGTATTCAGCAATATCACCTCATTGTATGCAGGACACAACTGTTCCCATTTGTGGACTTTTGGAGAGGTTCCTGCATTTCTCCTTTCCAACCACTGACCACCTCTCTAGTCAAGGTCTTTTTCTTCTAGCTGTGTTTTAAAGTGTTGAGTTGTGGGGGAGTGAGACCAAGTGGTGATGTCAATTCCCCTTTGATAGCTTCTGCCATGTGGAGGGACCTTAATTGTCCCAAACAGAGATACCAGCGCAGTTAGTGGAAAAGTACAGGCACAAGATCGAGTCGAGTGTCACATGAGCTGGTCACATGCCCTTGCATGCTTCAATGAATCATAGCAGGGGCCATTACTGGTATTTCAGCTGCAGATGGGGAGAAGCTTCTTCCATGGCCCATTGTGTTCATTGATGAGCCATCAAGTTGAATATCCATTCGCAATGTGCTGGCTAGACTGGATGTAAACTATCTTGTGGAATTACCACAGGAGGAAATACCGGTAGATATTCAATATTTGTTACTTCAGAGGCAAAAATGCTACAGACACACAAATAGGATAATCACATTCAGCAAACCACAGCTTTTCCATAGATACCTCACATGACATATTTTGTACAAGATTTGTTGCAACTATAGAACAGTGGTGAATGTGGGGTGCCAGGGTTTTGCTTTGGGGGTACAGAGTGTCACAGCAATATAGCTATAGAACTGGAGCTCTCTGAATTCTAATTTTGTATTTTTATATAAGACATACATCGATGTCCTGAAAAAGACTGCAATCTACTCTGTACCATAGGAGAAAAGCCTTTCCCTGCCTCAGTGAAGATGAGATCATAGGAACGGTGATACTGGGCCAGACAATAGGTCCGTCTAGCCCAGTATCCTGTCTTCTGATAGTGACCAATGCCAAGTGCCCCAGAGGGAATCCATACCCTGTCGACTACTCCTAGCTTCTGGCAAACAGAGGCTGGGGACACCATCCTTCCCCATCCTGCTTAATAGCCATTGATGGACCTATCCTCCATGATTTTATCTAGTTCTTTTTTGAGCCCTGTTATACTCTTGGCCTTCACAACATGCTCTGACAAGGAGTTCCACAGGTTGCTTGTGCATTGTGTGAAAAATACTTCCTTTTGTTTGTTTTTTAAACTTGCTGCCTATTAATTTCATTTAGTGACCCCTAGTTTTTTGTTATGGGAAGGAGTAAATAACACTTCCTTATTTACTTTTGTTACACCGGTCATGAATTTATAAACCCCTAACATATCTCCACTTAGTGGTCTTTTTTTCCAAACTGAAAAGTCTGAGTCTTTTAAATCTCTCCTCATGTAGAAACTGCTCCATACCCCTAATCATTTTTGTTGCCCTTTTCTAAACCTTTTCCAATTCCAATGTATCCTTTTTTTGAGATGGGCTGACCACATCTGCATGCACTATTCAAGATGTGGGCATGCCATGGATTTATATAGAGGCAATATGATATTTTCCATCACATTATCTATCCCTTTCTTAATGATTCCCAACATTGTTCCAACCCTAATCTTCTAGGACTCTCAATTCTATTAGTGGTTCTGCAATTTCACATTTGAATTCCTTCCGAACTCTTAGGTGAATACCATCTGGTCCTGGTGACTTTTAATATATTAAACAGTAATATTTTGTTCCAAAACCTCCTCTAATGACATCTCAATCTGGGACAGTTCCTCAGATCTGTCACCTGAAAAGAATGGTTCAAGTTTGGGAATCTCCCTCAAATCCTCAGCTGTGAAGACGGATGCAAAGAATTCATTTAACTTCTCCTCAATGGCCTTATCGTCCTTGAGTGCTCCTTTAGCATCTCGTTCGTTCAGTGGCCCCACTGGTTGTTTAGCAGGCTTCCTGCTTCTGACGTACTTCAAAATTGATTCTATTACTTTTTGAGTCTGTTAGAAGAAGAAGCAGAAGCAGGTTGACCGAAAGATGGATTTCAGTAGAAGGGCTTCTTTATTGCGATACTTGTTCCCCTCAACCCAATTGTCGAGTAAGCACTGGATTAGTTACAGCACAGTCTTTTTATCTAAGTTAGTATGTAAACGCCTACATCCATTACAACACCCCCAAAACCCTTATTAAGCAACAGAAACACCCATATCATTAGTATACCCACCCCTATCTATTGTTCACGGCATTACGCATGTTGTACAGGCATTTTTACCTTGAAAATACATTTCTTTGTAATAATCTGTTGCTACAAATATCCCTAATCAGCGGTTCTCAGGGGAGGGAGTAAGGGGCCATGACCCAGGGCCCGCTTGTGTAGCTGGGAAAGGAAGGGATGGGGAGATAACATTTCCTTTACACAAAGGGTATTCATTAACAACTACATTTCTCATGCAGCTGTAGGGCTTATCAATTCTTACAAGCAACAGGGAAGGGAAAAATATGGCAACTTATCTATCAAACGAAGGAATACTCCCGCCTTCTGCCTTTATCCCCTAATGCCATATCAGCACATCGGCAGCCTGCCAGGGCTTTACTTAACCCTCACATATCCCAACAGACTCTTTAGGTAACTATTCTTCAAATTCTCTTTGGCCTTCCTAATTTTATGTTTGCACTTCAATTGCCAGAGTTTATGCTCCTTTCTACTTTCCTCACTTTTTAAAGGATGCCTTTTTGCTTCTCACTGCTTCTTTTTCTTGGTTCTTTTGCTACAGTGGCTCTTCCTTGGTTCTCTTACTATGGTTTTTAATGTGCGGTATAGATGTAAGTTGAGCCCCTCTTATGGTGTCGTGTCTTTAATATATCTCCATGCAGCTTGCAGGGATTTCACATTTGGCACCGTGCCTCTTAATTTCTCTTTCACTAACTTCCTAGTTTTTGTGTAGTTCCCTTTTCTGAATTTAAATGTTACTCAGCTGGGCTGCTGTGGTGTTTTCCCCACCACCGAGATGTTAAATTTAATTCAATTAAGGTCACTATTGCCAAGCGGTCTCGCTGTATTTCACTTCTTGGACCAGATCCTGTGCTCCACTTAGAACTAAATCAAAAATTGCCTCTCTCCTTCTGGGTTCCCAGACTAGCTGTTCCAAGAAGCAGTCATTTAAGGTTTCAAGAAACTTCATCTCTGCATCCCATCCTGAGGTAACGTACCCAGTCAGTATAGGGCTAGTTCAATATTGAGGTGGTTTTTTTAAATTTTTAAAGCCTCTCTAATCTCCCAGTCACTATCACCATCCCAGTCACGTGGTTGATAATATATCCCTTCTGCCATATTCTTATTATTTCCGCTTGGAATTTTTGACAAAGTGGAGTTTTCCCTCATTATCTTGTATGTGCTCCTATGTGAGTCTCAGGGTATGTCTACACTATGAAATTAGGTCGAATTTATAGAAGTCGGTTTTTTAGAAATC
>QXTE01001153.1:4386-19774 GCA_003942145.1 Platysternon megacephalum
GGTGGTTGCATCTCAGGGCCGGGTGAGGGGTCCTCGGGTAACCAGACGCCCCGCCCCAGAGGTGGCCGCATCTCAGCGCCGGGCGAGGGGTCCCTGGATAACCGGCCGCCCCGCCCCAGAGGGGGCCGCATCTCAGGGCCGGGCGAGGGGGCCCCGGGTAACCGGCCGCCCTGCCCCAGAGGGGGGTGCATCTCAGGGCCGGGTGAGGGGTCCTCGGGGAACCAGACGCCCCGCCCCAGAGGTGGCCGCATCTCAGCGCCGGGCGAGGGGTCCCCGGGTAACCAGCCGCCCCGCCCCAGAGGTGGTTGCATCTCAGGGCCGGGTGAGGGGTCCCCGCGTAACCAGGCTGAAATAGTCCAAAGAAGCATAGGGACCAGGGCAGCAGGCTGGATACCGGGCTAGATGGGCCCGTCACTCTGATCTGTCTGGGCCCCCCCTCTGCCTTCCCCGGTCTCCCCCTGGCCCCCGGCTGCCGCCTTGGGGCCGTGACTCACCCCGGCCCTCCGGGTTCACTAGAGGGTGTGTTTGTGTCGGGGGGGCGGGGGGGGGCAGGGATGACGTCTTCGCACCTGTTTCCTGCTTCGGTGACTGTAGCGGAAGGAGCTGGGGGGGACCCCATCTCCGCACCCCACCCCGCCCCCTTGCCGGCTCTGANGGCCGGGTGAGGGGGTCCCCGCGTAACCAGGCTGAAATAGTCCAAAGAAGCATAGGGACCAGGGCAGCAGGCTGGATACCGGGCTAGATGGGCCCGTCACTCTGATCTGTCTGGGCCCCCCCTCTGCCTTCCCCGGTCTCCCCCTGGCCCCCGGCTGTCCCCTTGGGGCCGTGACTCACCCCGGCCCTCCGGGTTCACTGGGGTGTGTGTTTGTGTCGGGGGGGCGGGGGGGGCAGGGATGACGTATTCGCACCTGTTTCCTGCTTCGGTGACTGTTGCGGAAGGAGCTGGGGGGGACCCCATCTCCGCACCCCACCCCGCCCCCTTGCCGGCTCTGAGACACAGGAAGGAAATCCGGCCAGCTGGGCTCCGGCCGAAGCAGAGGGCCGCTGGCGGAGACCAGAGCCCCGCTGATCCTGGGGGGGCGGGGGTGGAGGATGGGGTGGCCCACCAGCATTAGCCCCCCCCCCAACTCCTGTAGGGGAGGGTGTCGGGGGGTTACGAGGGCCTGTGAAGTTGGGGGCTGTGTCTTGGCTGCCTGTGGGTAAGGCAGAGGAAAGCCTCTCGAGTGCGGGGCAGTACGGGGGCCAGGACACACAATGCTACCTAGGGGACGCCGGCCCCCACCGGCCCCAGGGCAGGGACTGGCTGGCTCAGGTGGGGCGGGGAGTGGGGCAGGGGCCTGTCCCCTCTAGGGGGTGCCGGCTCCCACCCGGCCCCAGGGCGGGGACTGGCCGGCTCAGGGGGGCGGGGAATGGGGCAGGGGCCTGTCCCCTCTAGGGGGCTCCAGCTCCTATCCAGCCCCACAAATCAACCCCCCCCTTTCCCGAGGGCTAGTGTCTAAGACCCGTCCCCCGTTCCCCGTCCCCTCCAGAAGTGAACCTCATCTATTGTCTACACCTGGATTAATAATCGAGGGTACCTGATTTTGTATTAAAGGTGTAGGACTCCTGGGTTCTCTCCCCGACTCTGGGAGGGGAGTGGGGGGTGGTGGGTTGGAGCATGGGGGGGCTGGGAGCCAGGACTCCTGGGTTCTCTCCCCAGCTCTGGGAGGGGAGGGGGCGCTGGGGGGTCAGAGCAGGGGGGGCTGGGAGCCAGGACTCCCGGGCTCTCTCCCCGGCTCTGGGAGGGGCGTGGGGGCTGGTGGGTTAGAGCAGGGGGGGCTGGGAGCCAGGACTCCTGGGTTCTCTCCCCGGCTGTGGGAGGGGAGTGGGGCCCAGTGTCTGATTCCGAATTCACCACGGGGTTGCTGAATGCAGCCCTGCCCCCACTTGCAATTCGGGGGGTGACTCTGGCTTGACCCCAGGGAGCCTTGATCCAATTTGAGACCCCATTCCTGCCCCCCCACCCCCAAGCTCTGCAGGAAACTCCCAGCTCAGGCAGTGACGCTCTGCGGGGACCCTGGCAGGACACAGCTGCTTGGGGTCCATTGTTAGGGCAGGAAGCTGGGATGGGGCGTGTCTGTGGGGGCCCCCCCCCGCCCCTCTTCAGTGAGCACGGACAGCAGGACAGGGAGCCCGGACGCCTGGGTTCTCTCCCCGGCTCTGGGAGGGGAGTGGGGGCTGGTGGGTTAGAGCAGGGGGGGCCTGGGAGCCAGGACGCCTGGGTTCCGTCCCAAAGAGCTTATGGATGAGTTCTTTTCCAGCTAAGAAAAGTGGGGTGGGGGTGACTTCTTTGGGTTCTGTGTCCCATCCTGCCCGGCACCCGTCTCGCCCGCTCTGAGGGAACCGGCCTCCCCCAGGGCAGCCCAGCACAACCCCTGGGGCTCTTTAGCTTCTCTCCCACCCCAGAGGAAGACGCATGAGCTTTGCAGGCTGTGGATTTCCAGGGGCAGAGGGTGGCTGGAGAGAAAAGTGTGACTGGCCCAAGGCTAAAGAGTGAGTTTGCAGCAGATCCGGGGAGAGAACCCAGGAGTCCTGGCTCCCAGACCCCCCTGCTCTAACCCACCAGCCCCCACTCCCCTCCCAGAGCCGGGGAGAGAACCCAGGAGTCCTGGCTCCCAGCACCCCCTGCTCTAACCCACCAGCGCCCACTCCCCTCCCAGAGCTGGGGAGAGAACCCAGGAGTCCTGGCTCCCAGCACCCCCTGCTCTGACCCAGCAGCCCCCACTCCCCTCCCAGAGCCGGGGAGAGAACCCAGGAGTCCTGGCTCCCAGCACCCCCTGCTCTAACCCACCAGCCCCCACTCCCCTCCCAGAGCCGGGGAGAGAACCCAGGAGTCCTGGCTCCCAGCCCCCCCTGCTCTAACCCACCAGCCCCCACTCCCCTCCCAGAGCCGAGGAGAGAACCCAGGAGTCCTGGCTCCCAGCCCCCCCTACTCTAACCCCCAGACCCCACTCCCCTCTGAGAGTCAAATGGTTAAACTAAAGACCGGATCCCAGAAGAACTGATCATCCCGTCCCCCCACGGGACACTGGATTGAGGTAACTGGGTGGGATCTGTCGTGGGCATTTGTGTCCTTTCCTCTTCTCCCCTCATCCCCAGAGGTGGCTGCATCTCAGCGCTGGGTGAGGGGTCCCTGGATAACCAGCTGACCCCCCCATCAGAGGTGGCTGCATTTCAGTGCTGGGAGCATTGGCCCCAGGGCGGCGCTAGGGGGCGCTGTAGGGCAGGGAGCGGGGCGGGGGGCTGAGCAGGGGGCGCTCTCCCCTGGCAGGCGGGGCTGGCCCCCAGGCGCCGCTAGGAGGCGCGCTGGGGCAGGGAGCGGGGCGGGGGCTCAGCAGGGGGCGCCCCCCCCTGGGAGGCTGGGCCCAGGGCGGCGCCAGGGGGCGCGGGGGGGCGGGGGCTCAGCGGGGGGCGCTCTCCCCGGGCAGGGGGGGCTGGCCCCAGGGCGGCGCTAGGGGGCGCTGTGGGGCAGGGAGCGGGGCGGGGGCTCAGCAGGGGGCGCTCTCCCCTGGGAGGCTGGGCCCAGGGGGGCGCTAGGGGGCGCTGTGGGGCAGGGAGCGGGGCGGGGGGCTCAGCAGGGGGCGCTCTCCCCTGGGAGGCTGGGCCCAGGGGGGCGCTAGGGGGCGCTGTGGGGCAGGGAGCGGGGCGGGGGGCTCAGCAGGGGGCGCTCCACCCAGGCCTTGCTAAAAAAATCCACCAGCGCCTCTGACCAAAACAGCTTTATTGAAACCAGCCACCGAGCCGCGTGTTGAGGTGCTACAAGGTGTGGGGGCCAGAACCAGCTTTTGACAGATACCCCCAAATCCGCTCAAAATACACCCCCACCCCCCCGCCCGCCCGCCCCAAACCTCGCCCCCACCGGAACACCGAGGCGGAGCCGTGACTTGAAAGTACATTTTGTCCCACAGCGTTCGGGGTCCCACCTCTGCAATTTCCCCCCGTTCGCATGTTTCCCGGCAACATGTGCTTGTAGCTGGGGGGCGGGCGGGTTCAAATCCCACAAGAACTATGGGGCGGGGGGAGGTTAAATATGCCCCTGCACCTCCTCAGTAGCCAGCACTAGGAATCACGGTTAAATTTCCCCTCTAGGGGGCACCAACTGTGAATTCCCCCAAGGGTTGGGGACTGGCTGGGGCAGGGGCCTGTCCCCTCTAGGGGGCGCCGGCTCCCATCTGGCCCCACGCCAGGGACTGGCTGGCTCAAGGGGGCAGGGAATGGGGCACGGGCCCTGTCCCCTCTAGGGGGCGCCAGCTCCGTATCCAGCCCCATGACGGGGCGACTGGCCAGCTCAGGGGGTGAGGGACGGGACACGGGGCCTGTCCCCTCTAGGCTGCCCTGCATATATCCCCAGCGGCAAAGACTACCTTGGTAATGGGAACCGGTCCCATCGTTGGGTGAACCTGGGCGTGATAGAGAGAACAACTGAGTAGGTTGGGAGTAGGAGATGGGAGAGGGACATGTGTGTGTTCCTGGTCCGTCTAGAGCCCCGTTGCATGGATGGTCGCCTGATCCCAACCTATCAATTCTAGACTACTCCTAGGCTAGCCGTTCTCAACCGCCCAACCTTCTAGACTGGATTAGCCATTCTAGACTGTGCTAGCCTTCCTAGGCTAGTCATTCTAGATGGTGCTATATGGGTCCAGGCTGCGGTATCCCTGCCTACGCTATCAATTCTAGATTGGACGATCTGATCTATCTGCTAGCCATTCATATGTCATCAGTTCTAGACTACACGATCCATTCTAGATGGTGCTATGTGGTCCAGGCTGCGGCATCCCTTCCTAAGCTATGGTTTCTAGATTGGGCTATTGTTCTAGATTGGGCTGTCCATTCCTCGGTTATCAGTACTAGACTGTGCAGTCCTGGGTGGTGTTATCCAGTTCTTGTTCATGAATTCTAGACTACGCTTGCCATCCTAGGTTGTGCTCTCCATTATAGGCAGCACTGTCTGTTCCAGACAGCGCAAACTGTTCAGAGACGATGTGTTCTAGATTGGGTTATCATTCTAGACAGGTCTTTCCATTCCTAGGCGATCCGTTCTAGGCTGGCATATCCCTCCCCAAGCTATTGATTCTAGATTGGGCGATCTGTTCTAGACCATGCAATCCATTCCTATGTTGTCAGTTCTAGACTACACTAACCATTCTAGAATGGACTATATATTCTGGGCTGCACTATTTGTTCTAGACTTTACTCTACATTGATTGTAGGTTCCATTATCCATTCTACACCACACTATCCATTCCTAAAAAAAACAACAAGGAGTTTTTTTTGTGGATACAGACTAACACGGCTACCCCCTGATATTTGTATCCATTCCTAGTTTGTTTTAGACTACGCTATTCTAGACTCTCTTTTCCCATCTGCTCTTCCCCCTGGCAATTGGAAGGCGATAAACTTCCCTCCTCATTCCAGAACCACAGCTCCCTCCCTTTTCCCCACATACCGTGAAGCACCAGAGGTTCCAGACCTCTTCTGGAGCAGCAAAGACCAGTTGCTGCTGAAGTTTTGAGCTTTATTCTAGGCCCGCCGTGATCCCAGATCCCTCTCTTGCCCCAGTAACCTGCTCTGGCTTTAATTGTTTTGGGGGAGTAGGGGATAGGGTCTCAGTCCTTATAATGTATTGCATCAGTTCTTCTGTTCCCCCACCCGTGCCAAATATCTTCCACCCTGCAGTATTCCAGATCCAGAGGGATTCCTGATCGAATGATACAGCCCGTCAATCAGTTGTGTTCTAGACCCATCCATTGATAATCTAGAACCTTAGCTGAGACTAGAGACTAAACATTCTGCATCACTCTAGCTTTGGTCTCCAGAACTTGAACTTTGGGGGTTGGACTAGATGACCTCCTGAGGTCCCTTCCAACCCTGATATTCTATGAAATGCCCAAAGGCCATCTGGAAAAGTGGATAGGGAAGGGTAACAGATTAATAATCTAGAACCCCTGCTCCGGAAGCCCTTGGACTGAGAGGTTCCACAATCTGGAGGTAGAGACTCCAAAGAGCCTAGAACCCAGGATCTGGTAGACAGGAGGCCTCAGAGGTTCTAGTATCTGGAGACGTATTATTGAGGAAAAAGGCTGGAAGTCAGGAACCCATAGCCAGAAGACCTCAGAGGCCATATGTGATGGGGGACCTGGATCATCTACATTTTAACAATCCAGAACCTCTGCTCCTGAAACCTTTCATCCGAGAGGCTCCAGATTCGGTGGATGGAATATTTAGATTCAGAAAATACAGATTCCGGAACCCGGGATTCCGTAAAGAGGAGACCTCAGAGGATCTGGACTCTGGAGCTGGAATATGTAGACTCCGGAAGAACACAGTCTAGAACCCACAATCCGGTAGACAAGACACCTCAGATGTTCTGGATCCCATATCCAGATAAACGTGGGTGTTCTACATTCAGAAGGTGGAACATTTAAACGCTGGATAACATAGCCCTGAACACCGGATACCTTAGGTTCTAGACTCCATCCAGATAAACTCCAGAAGGTCCCCAGACCTTAGGATCAAACTCCTTGCTTTGCTACACCTCACGCTTCCAGAGATCTCCAAAACATCAAGAACCCTTTTGCAAGGGACCTGCCCCAATACGACTCTAGGACCATCTAGAGCGGGCAACTAACTAACACAAGGTCAAGTGGCCGAGCTACAAACGCCTTTTCCATTTGCTCCAAGCACTAACATTGCAAAGCAAATTAAAAGCAACAAAAAATACACCCCCCGACTTGGGGAGTAATTAACAAAATATAGATAGATACGGGTCAGAAAAAGCCACTGTCAGCAAAAAAAATACATTTAATTCTTTAAAGAACCTTTGTGAAAAAGAAAAGAAAACACCTTAAACCAGCATCAAGCCGGAGGCATCAGTTGTCCATAGAGACACCGTAGGTAGGAGAAAGCTTAACTGGAGTGACTCTGTATTAAAACTGGTTTAAGCAAAACTCTGGAGTCACCAGTTGTCCATAGAGACTTCTAGGGTAGGCTAGATCTTCAGTAAAGACTCTGTGGACAAATGGTGAATCTGGATTTTAGTAAAATCAGAGTCAATCCAGAGTCAATCCACAGGAGTTTAGAGACTGTACTAGAATGTCTTTGAGGTCTTCATGGACAGCTAGTGACTCCTGATTTTGATTAAACTGCTGTCAAACCAGAGACATCTGGTGTCCCTAAAGATGTCCAACCTCACTGAGAACTTAACTGGAGCGTCTTTGGGTTGACACTAGTGTCACCAAAACTCTGGCTAGAGAGACTTCCAGGGTGGTTAAATCAGAGTCACTCCAGAGTCACTCCTCCCAGATTTAGATCGGGATTAGAACTTCAGTGAAGTCTGCACAACTGGTAACTGCCGATTTCAGTTAAGCCAACATCAAGCCGGCGTCATCAGTTGTCCATAGAGATGTCCAGGGTGCGAGAGAATTCAGAGTGACTCTGGATTGAAACCGGTTTAAGCAAATGAGATATTGCCTTCCAGAAGAAAACATAAATCAACTGAAAATTAAGTATCTAAGAAAAGTGGGGGGGGGGGGCGTGGTCTCTTACAATGCTCTGCCTGCAGAGCTCTGACATCACTTCCTCTGCCACACTTAAAGAACCCAGGACTCCTGGGTTCTCTCCCCGGCTCTGAGAGGGGACTGGGGGCTGGTGGGTTAGAGCAGGGAGGGCTGGGAGTCAGGACTCCTGGGTTCCTTCCCCAGCTTGGGAGGGGGGGCAAAATGGCAGACCCACTTCAAAACACAGGGTGCATATACACTCCCCCCCCCCCCACACACACACACACGGAACTGGGTCCTCCATAGACCAGAGAGACCACCCCCCTGCAGCCCATAGCCCCCCCCCCCACACACGTCCCGTAGCCCCCCAGCCCAGCCCCCGCAGGGACAACACATGCTATGAAAGGGGTTCACGACCAGCGGGCCCCTCCTGCCAGGCCGGGCATTCCCCCCCCCGAGACAGCGCCCCCTGCTGGCGGGAGCGAAGGAAGCAGCCATGCGGTGCGGGGGAGGGGAGCGGTGTCTCTCTCCTGCCCCCCAGTGGGAGGGGAAGGAAGCGCGGCCCCCGGTTCAGCAGCGGGCGCCGGAGGGGCCGGCCAGCACCGCGTAGCGGATCTTGGTGTTGGTGACGGCCCCGTGCTTCTGCCGCAGGTGCAGGCGTAGCTGGCTCTTGTGCCGGAAGTGCAGGTGGCACGTCTCGCACTGCGGGGGGGGGGGCACAAGAGAGCGGGGGTCAGTGCCCTGAGCCGGGGGGGGGCTCCCAACCCCCCTGCTCTAACCACTAGCTCCCACTCCCCTCCCAGAGCCGGGGAGAGAACCCAGGAGGCCCGGCCCCCCCCCCCCCCCTGCCCGCGCCGGGGAGAGGACCCCGGCGGCCCGGCCCCCCGCCCCCCCCCCGCCGAACCACCCGCCCCCACCCCCCTCCCCGAGCCCGGGAGAGAACCCACGAGCCCTAGACCCCCAGCGCCCCGCGCCACGCAACAGCCCCCACCCCCCCCCCCGCCCCGGGCGCCGACCCCCCCCCCCCCTCCCAGAGCCGGGGAGAGAACCCAGGAGTCCTGGCTCCCAGCCCCTCCTGCTCTAACTCACCGGCCCCCACTCCCCTCCCAGAGCTGAGGAGAGAACCCAGGAGTCCTGTCCCCCCCTCCCCCACTCACATGATACGGTTTTTCACCCGTGTGGATCCGGATGTGGCTTTTGAGGGTCTGTAGGTGCCGGAAGCGGGTCCCACACGTCTCGCAAGGGTAGGGCTTCTCACCCGTGTGGATCAACACGTGGGCCCGGAGGTGGGCGACCTGGGAGCGGGGGGAGAGAGACGTGATCAGATTCCAGGGGGCTGCAGTACCTGGCCTGGCCACTAGGGCGCCTTGCTCCCCATTGGAGTCTATGGGAACCAGGGGCTGCAGATCCCACTACTGCCACCATTAGATGTTGGCCCTTATTGATTGCCTGAGTTTCTCTCACCGCTCCTTGCCCCAAGCCTCCCCTTCACAGCCCCCCTATCTCTCCACCCGACCCCCACAGAGCCTACCCTGTCCCATCCCCCGCCCCCCACCCGCACCTGCACGAAGCTGGAGCCGCAGGTCTCACACTTGTAGGGCTTTTCACCCGAGTGGATCCGCGAGTGGGTTTTGAGGTTCGCCGGCCGGTTGAACTGGGCCCCGCAGACTCCGCAGCGATACGGCTTCTCACCTGGGGGCGAGGAAGACAGGGGCAGCTAGGGGGTGGCATGCCCCCCCCGGCTCTCCTGATCTGCACAGCCTCCTGTCCCCTCCCACTGACCCCTCCCACAATCCCCTGACCCCCTTCCTGTCCTCCCCTCTGACCCCTCTCCATGAGCCCTCCAACCTCCCCGACCACACCCACCTCCCTCTGATCCCTTCCTGACTCCACCCACCTCCCCCTGGTCCCTCCCACCGACCTCTCCCCCTGATCCCTTCCTGACTCCACCCACCTCCCCTGGTCCCTCCCACCTCCCATTGATCCCTCCCCCAATCCCTTTCTGACTACACCCACCTCCCCTGGTCCCTCCTGCCTCCCATTGATCCCTCCCCCTGATCCCTTTCTGACTCCACCCACCTCCCCTGGTCCCTCCTGCCTCCCATTGATCCCTCCCCCTGATCCCTTTCTGACTCCACCCACCTTCCCTGGTCCCTCCCGCCTCCCATTGACCCCTCCCCCTGATCCCTTCCTGACTCCACCCACCTCCCCATGTCCCTTCCACCTCCCATTGATCCCTCCCCCTGATCCCTTCCTGACTCCACCCACCTCCACCTGGTCCCTCCCACCTCCCATTGACCCCTCCCCTGGATCCCTTCCTGACTCCACCCACCTCCCCTGGTCCCTCCCATTTACCCCTCCCCCGATCCCTTCCTGACTCCACCCACCTCCCCCACCCCTCTCCCAGGTCCCGCCCCCGGTGCCCCATACCGGTGTGGACAGCGCGGTGGGAGGCCAGGTTGCCCTTGTAGCGAAAGGCCGAGCGGCAGAGCGGGCACTTGAACGGTTTGTGGTTGTGGGGGGCGGCCGCCGGGGCCTGCCCCCCGGCCGCCCCCCCTTCCTCCCCCTCCTCCTCCTCCAGGCCCAGCTCGCAGGCCCCGCAGCCGTACGGCCCTGCACCTGTGGGGGGGGGGAGAAAAGGGTTCAGGGCATGGCCCAGGGGGGGGTGTCCCCAATACTCAGAGCCCACTCGCCAGCGTATGGGGCTGCCCCACCCGCGAACAGAGCGTATATGGGACCAGCCCCTCCCCCCACAGCACATGGGATGGGCCCCTCCCCTCACCCCACCCCACAATGCGTATGGGACCGGCCCCTCCCCCACCCCCACCCCACAGTGCGTATGGGACTGGCCCCTCCCCCACCCCACAGCGTGTATGGGACTGGCCCCTCCTCCGCCCCACAGCGTGTATGGGACCGGCCCCTCCTCCACCCCACAGCGTGTATGGGACCGGCCCCTCCCCCCTCCCAGTGCATGGGCCTGAGCCCCCTTCCTCGCCCCTCACCTGCTGCGGGCTGGGGCCGCCCCTGGGGAAGGCGCTGGGGGCACAGGGGGCACTGGGACGAGGCGGGGTGCGGCCTGCGGGGAGATGGGAAAGGGGAGGGGCTCAGCTACCAAGAGGCACAGCTCCTCCCCCCCCCCCCAGTGTGTGGGGCCTGGGCCCCCTCCCCCACTCACCCTATGGGGCCAAGCGCCCCGCCCCTGTATACTGGACCGGGAGACCCTCTCACAAGCAGATAGGGCCAGAAGTCCCGATCCCCTCAGCATATGGACCAGGTGCCTCTCCCCCCCCCCCCCAGCATATGGACCAGGTGCCTCCCCCCCCCCCCCCCCGGCTCAGCATATGGGCCAGGGGCCTCCCCCCCCCCCCCCCCAGCATATGGACCAGGTGCCTCTCCCCCCCTCCCCCCGGCTCAGCATATGGACCAGGTGCCTCTTCCCCCCCCCCCAGCATATGGACCAGGTGCCTCTCCGCCCCCCCCCCCTGGCTCAGCATATGGACCAGGTGCCCCTCCGCCCCCCCCCCCCGGCTCAGCATATGGACCAGGTGCCTCTCCGCCCCCCCCCCCCGGCTCAGCATATGGACCAGGTGCCTCTCCCCCCCCCCCCCCGGCTCAGCATATGGACCAGGTGCCTCTCCCCCCTCCCCCCGGCTCAGCATATGAACCAGGTGCCTCTCCGCCCTCCCGCCCTCCCGGCTCAGCATATGGACCAGGTGCCTCTCCCCCGCAATATATGGGACCCGGCACCCCCTCTCAACTGATGTATGGGACCAGGCACCCCTCCCCCACTCAGTGTATGGGACTGGGCGCCCCTCCCCCTAAGAGCGTATATGGGACTGGGCCCCCCTCCCCCGTATATGGGACCGGGTGCCCCTCCCCCCAGCTCAGCCACTCACCCGCAGGGGGGGCCGCCCCCCTCTTCCCCGCCACGGTGGGTGCCTCGGTCTCCGCCGGCTGGGGTCTCAGGAGGGGTCCGGGGTCCGGGGGGCTGGGGGCCGGCCCCGCCCCCTCGCCCTTCCCCCTCCCCCCGCAGGGAGTTCAGGACGATGAATTTGTATTTCTTCCAGTTGCAGGCCTTGGGGTCGGGGGCGCAGCCGCTGGATTCCCGGGGGGAGGCGGGGTGCCCCTCGGAGCGCGACGGGCTGTCGGGGGGGCCCCGCTCCCCCCCCGGGGGCGCCCCCCCAGAATCCTTCGCCGGGGGCCTGGCTGGAGCCGATCGCAGGGGGGGCCCCGGGCTCGGCCCCTCTGGGTGGGGACCCCCTGCGGGCACCGTCCCGCTGGCGTCGGGGGGTCCTCGGAGGGGGTCCCGGGGCTTGGGGTCCGCCGGGGAGGGGAGGGGCTGGGGGTAGAAGCTCGCGTGGTCGTAACTGCAAGAGAGAGGGGGGGGGGGTGAAATGAGGCGGGGGCCAGTCCCCGCCCTGGGGCCGGGTGGGAGCCGGCGCCCCCTAGAGGGGACAGGCCCCTGCCCCATTCCCCACCCCCCTGAGCCAGCCAGTCCCCGCCCCGGGGCCGGGTGGGAGCCGGCGCCCCCTAGAGGGGACAGGCCCCTGCCCCATTCCCCGCCCCCCTGAGCCGGCCAGTCCCCGCCCCGGGGCCGGGTGGGAGCCGGCGCCCCCTAGAGGGGACAGGCCCCTGCCCCATTCCCCGCCCCCCTGAGCCAGCCAGTCCCCGCCCTGGGGCCGGGTGGGAGCCGGCGCCCCCTAGAGGGGACAGGCCCCTGCCCCATTCCCCGCCCCCCTGAGCCGGCCAGTCCCCGCCCTGGGGCCGGGTGGGAGCCGGCGCCCCCTAGAGGGGACAGGCCCCTGCCCCCTTCCCCGCCCCCCTGAGCCAGCCAGTCCCCGCCCTGGGGCCGGGTGGGAGCCGGCGCCCCCTAGAGGGGACAGGCCCCTGCCCCATTCCCCGCCCCCCTGAGCCAGCCAGTCCCCGCCCTGGGGCCGGGTGGGAGCCGGCGCCCCCTAGAGGGGACAGGCCCCTGCCCCATTCCCCGCCCCCCTGAGCCAGCCAGTCCCCGCCCTGGGGCCGGGTGGGAGCCGGCGCCCCCTAGAGGGGACAGGCCCCTGCCCCATTCCCTGCCCCCCTGAGCCAGCCAGTCCCCGCCCTGGGGCGGGGTGGGAGCCGGCGCCCCCTAGAGGGGACAGGCCCCTGCCCCGTTCCCCGCCCCCCCGAGCCAGCCAGTCCCCGCCCCGGGGCCGGGTGGGAGCCGGCGCCCCCTAGAGGGGACAGGCCCCTGCCCCATTCCCCGCCCCCCTGAGCCGGCCAGTCCCCGCCCTGGGGCGCCCCCTACCTGGCCTGGATGAAGCGGTGACAGGCGTCCACCACGTGCTCCATCTGCAGGTAGCTGGCGGCGCTGAGCAGGGCCGGGGCGGAGGCCGGGCTGAGGGGCAGGCGGGAGCTGTACATGAAATCCAGCAGGGCCTGGAAGCCCCCGGGCTGGATGGAGCCGGGCAGGGTGAGGACACGGACCTCGCTGCCCCCCTGGGCCAGGAAGATGGAGTAGAAGAAGCCACTGCCCCGGGAGGAGGGGGGGGGGAGAGAAGGGTTAGGGGACTACAACTCCCAGCATGCACCGTGGCCCACCCAGACCACACCTCCCCTGTGGCCACGCCTCCCCCGCCCCACACTGGGGCGTGGCCCAGCCTCCGCCTTCCCATGGCCACGCCTCCTCAGCCCCCTCTCCCCCACCCCCCCAGGGTGGCTCAGACTCTGGCCTGGCGCCCCTCCCACCAGCTGTGGGTCCCACCAACTCCCCGCCCCGTGCCCCACACAGACCCGCCCCACGGCCACCCCACCCCACCACGATGCAAAGCCCAATCCCGTGGCCCCCTCTCAGCTATGTCCCCATCCAGCTCTGCCCCACCCTTCCCAACCACGCCCCCTCTCCGCAGCACCCCTCACAGCCCCGCCCACCGCTGCACAGCCACGCCCTCTCTAGCCACGCCCCCTTCCCAGCCACGCCCTCCCTAGTCACACAGCCACGCCCCCTCTCCGCAGCACCCCTCACAGCCCCGCCCACCGCTGCACAGCCACGCCCTCTCTAGCCACGCCCCCTTCCCAGCCACGCCCTCCCTAGTCACACAGCCACGCCCCCTCTCTGCAGCGCCCCCTCACAGCCCCGCCCACTCCTGCACAGCCCCGCCCTCTCTAGCCACGCCCCTTCCCAGCCACACCCTCCCTAGTCACACAGCCATGCCCTCTCTAGCTGCAGAGTGACACCTTCCCTAGCCACGCCCCCAGCCTTCCCAGCCACGCCCACCCCTTCCCAGCCACGCCCTCTCTAGCCACACAACACCCATTCACAGCCACGCCCTCTCTAGCCACGCCCCCAGCCTTCCCAGCCACGCCTCCTCTAGCTGCAGAGTGACACCCTCTCTAGCCACGCCCCCAGCCTTCCCAGCCACGCCCTCTCTAGCCAGGCTCTCAATCTTCTGAGCCATGACCTCCAGGCCACGCCCACCCCTGCCCAGCCACGCCCCTCTAGCCACACAACACCCATGCACAGCCACGCCCTCTCTGGCCACGCCCCACCCCCTCCCAGCCACGCCCCCACTAGCCACAGAGCAACGCCCTTCTCTAGCCACGCCTCCATCCTTCTCAGCCACGCCCACTCCTCAGCGGCCACACCCCACCAGCCACGCCCCCACCCCTTCCTGGCCACGCCCTCTCCGGCCACGCCCCCAGCCCTTCCCAGCGCCGCCCCCTCACCTGCAGGCAGCGAGCACCGCCTTGTGGGCCAGCAGGGGGCGCCCCCCCACCAGCAGGGTGACGTCGGTCAGGGCGCGGCGCTGCCGGAGCTGGTCCAGATTCAGCAGCACATCGCTGGCGTGACGCGTGAACTCCCGCACGGAGCCCACCGAGCCCCCGGCCCCGCCCGAGCTCATCCTGTCTGCGGACACGGGGCCTGGGGGAGACGGGGTTACTCAAAGGGGAGTCCTGGCTCCCAGCCCCCCCTGCTCCAACCCACCAGCCCCCACTGCCCTCCCAGAGCNATACTCAAAGGGGAGTCCTGGCTCCCAGCCCCCCTGCTCTAACCCACCAGCCCCCACTCCCCTCCCAGAGCCGGGGAGAGAACCCAGGAGTCCTGGCTCCCAGCCCCCCCTGCTCTAACCCACCAGCCCCCACTCCCCTCCCAGAGCCGGGGAGAGAACCCAGGAGTCCTGGCTCCCAGCCCCCCCTGCTCTAACCCACCAGCCCCCACTCCCCTCCCAGAGCCGGGGAGAGAACCCAGGAGTCCTGGCTCCCAGCCCCCCCTGCTCTAACCCACCAGCCCCCACTCCCCTCCCAGAGCCGGGGAGAGAACCCAGGAGTCCTGGCTCCCAGCCCCCCCTGCTCTAACCCACCAGCCCCCACTCCCCTCCCAGAGCCGGGGAGAGAACCCAGGAGTCCTGGCTCCCAGCCCCCCCTGCTCTAACCCACCAGCCCCCACTCCCCTCCCAGAGCCGGGGAGAGAACCCAGGAGTCCTGGCTCCCAGCCCCCCCTGCTCTAACCCACCAGCCCCCACTCCCCTCCCAGAGCCGGGGAGAGAACCCAGGAGTCCTGGCTCCGAGCCCCCCCGATCTAACCACCAGCCCCCACTCCCCTCCCACAGCCGGGGAGAGAACCCAGGAGTCCTGGCTCCCAGCTCCCCTGCTCCAACCCACCAGCCCCCACTCCCCTCCCAGAGCCGGGGAGAGAACCCAAGCATCCGGGCAGTGACAGCTCACCCTGACCAGCAGGGACCCTCCGACCTTCCTGCCAGCAGGACTTTCGGGGGGAGGGGGTGTAAATTCCCAGCTGAACCCCCGAGTCCGGAGAACCAGCCTCCAATGGCTGAACCAGGTTGGGGTCTCTTATAATGTCCTGAGAGGGGGGGGGG
>QXTE01001155.1:6623-26190 GCA_003942145.1 Platysternon megacephalum
CCTTGGAAAAACTCCGCCCATACGTTTGGGGCCGGCGTTTCCAGCTACAAACTGACCATGCTGCGCTAAAGTGGCTTCACACCAACAAGGGAAACAACAAGAAACTTCTCCGCTGGAGCTTAGCGCTCCAAGACTTTGACTTTGACATTCAACACATTTCAGGAGCTTCCAACAAAGTTGCTGATGCACTCTCTCGTGAAAGTTTCCCAGAATCGAGTGGCTAAAAAGTGTTATTAACATGTTTCCATGATTTGTAGTCTATGTAATAGTGCATGTGTTTTATTGCTCTGTTTGTTTTACAGTCCTAGGAGGAAATCGCCGCCAGTGGATCCCACTGTGACGATTTGGGGGGCGTGTCATGAATAGTTAGTAAAGGGTTAAAACATAGTACCTGGTGGGCACCTGACCTGAGGACCAATCAGGGAAGAGAGTTTAAAATTCCTAGGAGGGAATTTTTTCCCTCTGTGGGTGTGTGTTTTTTTCTTAGCCATCTGGAATTACAAGGGTCTGGATGTTTAATCAAGTCTCTACAAATTTCCACCTTTATGAACTAAATCCTTCTAGTCAAAATAGTGAGTATTAGAAAGGTACTTGTGTCTTCACCTAATAATCCTATGTTTGCAATTCTGTGTGTTTGTTATTGATTATTCTTAATTCTGCCTGTTTTGTTATACTGAGAAAGAGAGAGGATTCTCTCCAGAACTTAGTAAGGTTATACCCTATGAATGCCCAGCTTAGGCTCATAGAGATTGTGTATTTTCTTGTTTTTCTTTTAATAAATTCTTTCTATAAAGATTTGATTAAATCCTTTCTACTGTGGATACAGGGGGAGGGAGCTAAGAAAACATTCTTCTCTGTAGTGAGACGGGTTATCTCCGGGCAGAGAAAGGAGGGGGAAGAAATCATTCTCCCTGGGTTTGATTCAAGCAGTTTGAATCAGGTATCTCTTTCCAGTGACTAGGAGAGAGGGAGGGGGGAGGTTTCCCTCCTGTGAGTGGATCTGTGTTTCCCCAGGGAACGCCTTTGGAAAGAGGCAGGGGGGGGAAACCGGGGTGTCCCGGCCCACGTAATTGACCGGGTGGTGGCAGCAAAAAGGGAGACCCACCCTAGGATTTTAGGGTGAGGAGTACATGCGGGTCCTCACTTTGGAACCCCCCAGTTTCAAGTGAGGGTAGACTCTGACAGTGTGTCCCTGCTGGGTGGGTGTGGGTCTGTGTGTGTGTGTCCCTGCCGGGTGTGTGTGTGTGTGTGTCCCTGCTGGGTGTGGGTGTGTGTGTGTCCCTGCCGGGTGTGGGTGTGTGTGTGTCCCTGCCGGGTGTGTGTGTGTCCCTGCTGGGTGTGGGTGTGTGTGTGGTCCTGCCGGGTGTGGGTGTGTGTGTGTCCCTGCCGGGTGTGGGTGTGTGTGGGTCCCTGCCGGGTGTGTGTGTGTGTGTGTCCCTGCTGGGTGTGTGTGTGTGTGTCCCTGCCGGGTCTGTGTGTGTGTCCCTACTGGGTGGGTGTGGGTCTGTGTGTGTGGGTGTGTGTCCCTGCCGGGTCTGTCTGTGTGTCCCTGCTGGGTGTGTGTGTGTGTGTGTGTGTCCCTACTGGGTGGGTGTGGGTCTGTGTGTGTGTGTGTGTGTCCCTGCCGTGTGTGTGTGTGTGTGTGTGTGTCCCTGCCGGGTGTGTGTGTGTCCCTGCTGGGTGTGGGTGTGTGTGTGTCCCTGCTGGGTGTGGGTGTGTGTGTGTCCCTGCTGGGTGTGTGTGTGTGTCCCTACTGGGTGTGTGTGTGTGTGTCCCTGCTGGGTGTGTGTGTGTGTGTCCCTGCCGGGTCTGTGTGTGTGTCCCTACTGGGTGGGTGTGGGTCTGTGTGTGTGGGTGTGTGTCCCTGCCGGGTCTGTCTGTGTGTCCCTGCTGGGTGTGTGTGTGTGTGTGTGTGTCCCTACTGGGTGGGTGTGGGTCTGTGTGTGTGTGTGTGTGTCCCTGCCGTGTGTGTGTGTGTGTGTGTGTGTCCCTGCCGGGTGTGTGTGTGTCCCTGCTGGGTGTGGGTGTGTGTGTGTGTCCCTGCCGGGAGTGTGTGTGACTTGATACCAGTCAGCTCTGTGTTTTTGGGGAACCAGGGTGCAGTATCCAGCCTGACTGACTCACCCCCCCCCCAGCCTCTGCTTGAACCAAAACCAATCAGAGCAAAGACTTGCAGAGAGCAGTGTGTGTGTGTGTGTGTGTGTGTGTGTATCCGGTTCTGGGGCTGGAAGACCCCAGCCCTGGGGAACCGAGGTCCGGCAGGGTCGCTCCATTGGGAGGGACTAGCAGCAGGGAGGAGTCGAGCTCCGTATAAGAACACAAGTGACACAAGCAGGACATTGATAGAATTACAGAACATCCCCCCCCCCCACACACACACAGAGTAACCCAAATAAAACAGCGAGGGGTCCTTGTAGCACCTTAGAGACTAAGGTAAAGCGTAAGCTTTCGTGGGCTAAAACCCACTTCATCGGATGCATGGAGTGGAACATACAGTAGGAAGATATATATACACAGAGAACATGAAACAATGGCTGTGTGTGTGTGTGTCCCTGCCAGCTCTGTGTCTGTGTGTGTGTCTGTGTGTGTGTGTCCCTGCCAGCTGTGTGTGTGTGTGGGGGGGGTGCTTAATTCCTCACAAACAGCCCCACATTGGCCAGTCTGTGGGGCTGTGGCCCCCTGGAACTTAACAGATCAGAGTGGGGCAGCGTAAACAGACAGCACAGGCCCGAGCAACGCCCTGGGGCAATGGGGCCGGTCCTGCCTGCCTGGGCACAGCGCCCCCTGCTGAGCCCCCACCCCACTCCCTGCAGCACAGGCCCCTAGCGCCGCCCTGGGGCAATGGGGCCAGTCCTGACTGCCTGGGCACAGCGCCCCCTGCTGCCCCTGTCCCCACCCCACCCAGCGCCGGAGCGAAAGGGTTACAGCTGCCCGAGCTCTGTGGGTTTCCTGATTTCTTCACAACCTCCTTCCTCTTCCCCTCAGCGGCTGGGGGCAAGGCCCCGCCCCAGAGACAGATGCCCCCAGAGGCCCCTCTCCCTGGATCACCCCCCCCAGCTCCACCATGCGCCCCCAGCTCCTGCCACTGGCCCTCGCCCTCCTGGCAGCGGTGCCCCCGGGGGCTCGGGAAGGTAAGGAGCAAACCCGGCCGTGGGCCTGGCCTCTCTCGCCAAGCGGGGTGGGGCCGGGGCTGGGCTCGGTCGGGAGGCCTGCAGCGAACGGGGCGGGAGGCTCAGGGCTTGTCCCAGTGCCTAGGGGTCCCCGTATAACCAGCCGCCCCACCCCAGAGGTGGCTGCATCTCTGCACCGGGGGAGGGATCCCTGTATAACCAGCTGCCCCGCCCCAGAGGTGGCTGCATCTCCACACCAGGGGAGGTTTCTCAGGGTCCCCCAGACGTGCCAGTGCTAATTCCCTGACACTGCCGGCCGGTCGGCCACCTCCCCGGGGCACGGCCAGGCCTGGCCTGGCTTGGAGAGGGGCTGGGGGTGAAGGGGGGGGAGAGCGGCTGCCGATGACCCACCGGGCGTAACATGTCTTGGAGCGGCTGAACCGGGACGGGCTCACACCCGATCCCTGTATAACCAGCCCCATGTCCCGCTGCAGCAGAAGCCGGGGGCTGAGTTTGCCCGGGGCTGGTGCGTCCACACTGGTTTGTAACCCCCACCTGGCCGCCAGTGTCCCAGACACCCTGGCCGCTGTCGCTGGGAGGGGGGGGGGGCGGCGCGGGGGAAAGGCGACCGGCGCCCCCGCATCACGAGCCCGGCGGGGCTGTGTCCACACTGCAAAGCAACGGGCCCTGGATCTTGGCTTGACTCCGGCTGGGCCCCTCCGTCCCCAGGACTCTGGTGTCGGGCGAATCGGGTGTAGCCGGCCCCTCGGCGGCACGGCCGGGCTCCCATTGGCCGGGCCCCGGCACCAGACAGCCTGAGCGCTGGGAGCCGGCTGCTGGGGGCCGGGGGCCGTGATGGCCACGGGTGGCCTGTCCTGCCTGCAGCCTGGCGCGCTCCTCGGGGACAGACGCGGGGCCGCAGCCGGGAGCCGTTACGAGCGGCCTCGCCCGGCCCGCTGTGGATAAACACTGCCAGGGCGAGGGGCTGCGGGCGGGGGTTTGTCCGGGGTTACCGGTGCCGAATGGCGACCCCCTTTGCTCGTTAGCAAGGAGGGGCTCTTAGGGTCTCAGGGGAACCCCAGTGTGAACGTGCCCCACCCCAGAGCTAGCTGCATCTCAACGTGGGCAAGGGGATCCCTGTATAATCAGCCACCCCACCCCAGAGGTGGCTGCATCTCAGTGCCAGGCGAGGGGTCCCTGTCACTCTTGCTCTCTCGTAGGCAGGGACCACTCGGCTCTGGTGTTCACAGGCTCAGAGGTGACGAAAGAAGCCGACTCGACTGTGAATCTCCCCTGCAACCTGACGGGGCCGAGACTGACCTGGCAGTGGATCCCGCGGTACCCGGTCTGCGCTGGTGTCAGGAGTGGGATACAGACGATCTACACAGTGACGACGGCCGGGGCACACGACGCTCCAGAGGGGAGATTTCAGAAGCGGCTGCATCTCCTAACGAGTCAGGGAACCCGGACCTACGTCCTCGAACTCCGGAACCTCCACATGAGCGACTCGGGGGTCTTCTCCTGTGCCAGCCCCAGCCAGAACGCCACCCTGATCTCCATCACCATCACGCCCGGTAACAGCCCTGCTGGGGGGCGGGGAGCCAGGACGCCTGGGTTCTCTCCCCAGCTCTGGGAGGGGAGTGGGGTCTGGTGGTTAGAGCAGGCGGGTCTGGGAGCTAGGACTCCTGGGTTCTCTCCCTGGCTCTGGAAGGGGGGGAGGGGTTGAGGATTTTGATGGGGGGCTATAGCCCGGGGTGGGGGGGAGTGGGAAGCAGCCAGCAGGGGGCAGATTTTTAACTGGATCCATCACTTTTGGCTCTGCCCCCACAGGCTGCCTGGCCGGGGCGTCCATCGCCGCGGTCCCCAAGGAGCCGATCAAGAAGGGAGGGTCTCTGTCCCTCTCCTGTACCCCGTGTGGGGCGCAGGGACCCACGTCATCCCCAGCAGGGGGCGCCACGTGGCTGCTCAATGGGAAGCCGCCACCGAACTCCCCAGCCCTTCGGGTCCTGAGGTCTAACAAGGTGACGATCAAGGATTTCTCCAGCTCGTTGGAGGGTCTGTGGAGCTGCCACCTGCCTGGGGATCCCCCCCGGTCTGGGGGTTACTGCCTGGAGCGCGACCCGGGGGCGCACGGGATCCAGGCGAGCCCCCCACCCATCCTCACGCCCATCAGTCCAAGTGAGTGGATCTCCTCAGGCCCTGCGCCCCCCTCGCTTCTCCGCCCGATTCCAGCTCAGCTGGGGGTCAAGGCGACCAGCTGAGACGTGGAGAAATTAAAGGGCACCAGCCCTGGGTGAAGCCGTTCCCTGTGGCTGTTCCCCAGCTCCCACCCAGAGGTGGCTGCACCTCAGCACCGGGCGAGGGATCCCTGTATAACCAGCCCCATGTCCCGCCCCAGAGGTGGCAGCATCTCAGCGCCGGGCGAGGGATCCCTGTATAACCAGCCCCATGTCCCGCCCCAGAGGTGGCCGCATCTCAGCGCCGGGCGAGGGATCCCTGTATAAACAGCCCCATGTCCCGCCCCAGAGGTGGCCGCATCTCAGTGCCGGGCGAGGGATCCCTGTATAAACAGCCCCATGTCCCGCCCCAGAGGTGGCCGCATCTCAGCGCTGGGTGAGTGATCCCAGCCCCAATTCTTTCCCCAGGCCCCAGTCCCACCCCAGTCCTGCCTCTGGTCGGGGGCTGCGTGGGGGCCGCTCTGGGCCTGGTCCTCGCGGTCGCCATTGCTGTTATTTACCGTAGGAGGCGCCGGCCCAGGGACGCCAGGTACGGTGGGGCAGTGGGGGGTGGGGCGGTGCTGGGGGGCTGTACAATCCTAGGGGGGTGGGGGATGTAGGCGGAGTCAGTCCATAGCGGGGGGGCGATGGAATGGGGCAGCTATAGGGGGAGATTCCATGGGGGGGCAGGATGGGGAGGAAGTCGGGGGGATCCCATGGGGCTAATGGGGCTACAGGGGGAAATATTTCTATAGGGGATGGGGGAGCGATTGGGGAATGAAGGGTGGGGGTGTCCTATAGGGGCAGGTACATATAGGCCATCCTAGTCTATAGGGGAAGGGCCCAGGATGGGGGCTATAGGGGATGCCATTCTATAGGGACTGGGTGGAGGCAGACACCAAGCTCCGTAACCCGGGTGAGTATAGACTGGCCGGGTTAAGTCCTATAGGGGTGCTGGGGGAGGTATAGAGGGAGAGTTCGTCTATAGGGGCTGTGGAACAGAGGCAAGGGGCTGAAATGTGCCTGAGGCAGTGGGGCCAGCCTGGGGGCTGTAGGGCAGGGTATTCTATAGGGGGGAGTGCAGGAGGGGTGAGGCCAACCGGCCGCTATAGGGGGTTATTCCATAGGGGCCGGGCCTAGCCCAGGAGTTTCCCTGCCGTACGGAAATCCTCTAACTGTCCCCGTCCCCCTCCCACAGCGCGACCCCCATGGTGATGGAAACGGACGGAAAATCGGAGCGAGCAGGTGAGCTCTGGGGGCAGGGAATGGGGCAGGGGCCTCTAGGGGGCGCCAGCTCCCACCCGGCCCCAGGGCGGGGACTGGCTGGCTCAGGGGGGCAGGGGCCTGTCCCCTCTAGGGGGCGCCGCTCCCTGTCACGGGGTCCCCGGGGCGATGCTCACTCGGGACCTGCTCCCTACGGAGCCGGGCAGGATCTGGGGGAACCTCCTCTCTCGGAGCGACTGTCTCCAGCTTCCACCTCCCTGGGTCTGACCCGGAGCATCCAGCCTCCCCCACCCCCCCGTGCGCTTCCCACAGCGCGTCCGCCCGGGCGGGGTCCTGGGGGGGGACCAGGGGGTCCTGCCCCACAACTCCGCAGCCAGACGTGACTCTCAGCCAGCCGGGGACACAGAAGGTTTATCAGGCGACAGGAACACGGCCTAGGGCAGAGCCTGTTAGCACAGAAATCAGGGACTTTCAGCCAAGTCTGTCTTGGGGAGTCCTGGGCCAGACACCCTGGACTCCCCCCTCTTCCAGCCCGCCCCCCGCAGCCCCCCAGCCCCCCGCCTCCGACACCCCCTTTGCTCCTCCTCCTTCTCTTTGTCTCTCATCCTGGGCAAAAGGTGTCACCTGGTCGCATCCCCCCTGCAGCCCCCCAGCCCCCCGCAAACAGCTGGGCAGCCTCACCTGCCCCAGGGCCCCAGCAAAACTCCCCCCCCCCAATTCCCACCCCTGAAGGATTGGTGCAGCACACAGGGAAACTGAGGCACACACCGTATTAGTCTAGACAGGAAGACTCGCATGCAGCATAAGGAGATGAATGAAACCCCACTTCGTCACACTCCCCACCCAGCCCCAGGGCGGGGACTGGCTGGCTCAGGGGGGCAGGGGCCTGTCCCCTCTAGGGGGCGCCGGCTCCCGTCCAGCCCTGGCCTCCGTCACCTTTCGCTTTCTCTCCCCGTTCCCAGCAGAGCAGCCCGGCCCCACAGCGGCTGGCGGAGCCGAGCAGAAGCCCCCGTCCTCTGACCCCCACCGTGATGGCGAGGTGACTCCCCTGGCAGTCAGGGTGGGGGGCTCGGCAGGGGGTGGGGGGGCAGCAGGGGACGCTGGGCTCGGGGGAGCGGGCTGGGGTCTCGGCAGGGGGCGGGGGGGGAGCGGGGGGGGAGGGGGGGGGGGGGGGGGGGGCCGCGGGGGGCGCGGGGCTGGGGGGAGCGGGGGGGGGGCTCGGCAGGGGGCCGGCGGGGGGCGCTGGGCGGGGGGGGGCAGGGTGGGGGCTCGGCAGGGGGCCGGGGGGGGGCACTGGGCGGGGGGGCGCGGGGGGGGGGCTCGGCAGGGGGCCGGCAGGGGGGGCGGGGCGGGGGGGGGGGGGGGGCGGGGGCTGAGCAGGGGGCGATGGGCTGGGGGGAGCAGGGTGGGGGCTCGGCAGGGGGCCGGCAGGGGGCACTGGGCTGGGGGGAGCAGGGTGGGGGCTCGGCAGGGGGCGCGGGGGCAGGGGCTGAGCAGGGGACTCTCCCCTGGCAGTCAGGACTGGCTGCAATGCGACCCCAGGGGGCGCTGTGCTGCGGGGCGCTCACTAGGGGGCGCTCAGCGGGTCGCTCGCTCCCCGGGGCCGTAAGGCGCCTGTAACGCCCGCTCTGTCCTTCCCGGTCTCCGCAGGGCCCCGAGGGGATCCAGTACAGCACCCTGCACTTCCAGGCGCCCCGCGGGGCCGGAGCCAGGGCGGAAACCGACCCGGCCACCATCTACTCCGAACTGGCCACCGGCCACGGCTGACGGGGCTGGCGAGCGCGGGCGCCTCTGCGGCACGGCCAGGCCCCAGTTCGGGCAAAGACGCCCCCTTCCCTCGGAGACTCCCAGCCCCAGGCAATTCGGGTGTGGATGGAGGAGGGTCTATGAGACCAGTTCTCTGGTCGGGGTGGGGGTGGGGTGAACTGGGTTGACAATATTGTAGGTCCTACATTATGTATTGTAAACAAGTCCAAGTGGGGCTCGGCCTGCTATGAAGTTTTCTGCTGCTTCAACTGGCAACAGACAGGGGGAGGGGCCCCGTCTCCATTTCTGCCCCCTGAGACTCATGTCATAGGTCCTACATTATGTATCATAAACAAAGCAAGGTGTAAATAAAGTGGGTGTTGGCCACGAATGAAATTCTCTATGACTTGAAACAACAGGAGGGGGGAAGGAGGGTATATGGCAGAGGAAACTGTTGCTGATGGGAATCAGTCATGATCCACAAACAATATGGTAGGTCCTACAGTATATATTGTAAACAAATCAAAGCATAAACAAAATGTGCACGAGTTGTGAATAACTTTACCCCCCCTTCTCCAATGAGGAACCAGTCCCCCTCCATTACAGTCCACTGAGAACAATATTGTAGGTCCTACATGATGTATTGTAAACAAGATAAACTGTAAACAAACGGAATCTATTTTTTGCTGGTCCAAATGGTGGAATACCATGGGAGATGAGTGGGGCTCCTGCTCATGGCAACCAGTACGCCACCCTTCCTGACTGCTGAGAATAANGGAGATAGGTATATCTCCATATATTATATTATTGTAAACAAGATAAACTGTAAACAAACGGAATCTATTTTTTGCTGGTCCAAACGGTGGAATACCATGGGAGATGAGTGGGGCTCCTGCTCATGGCAACCAGTACGCCACCCTTCCTGACTGCTGAGAATAATATTGTAGGTCCTACACTGTGTACTGTACAGAAACCCAAGTGTAAACACAATGGGTACTAGCCCCAAAGGACATTTTCTGCTTCTCCAAGTGGCAGCAGGTGGGGGCTCTTACATTATTAGGCCCTGACTACAATATTGTAGGTCCTACATTTTGTATTGTAAACAAACCAAAGCATCAAGGAAAGGGGATATTTTTGATTGATTGCATCATCAAAGAGCAGAATGTGGGGGCGGGGGGTGGGTCAAGTGGGGCAAGGTCCATGGGAACTGGTCCCTCTCTCATCCTGTCTCCTGGGAAAAATAGGGTAGGTCCTACCTTCTGTATTGCAAACAAACTAAACTGTAAACAACAACAGTAGTAGGTCCTGCAAAGCACTTTAAAACTTCTCCGAAGGGGAGGAGAAAGGGGAGGGATTCCCTCAAATCCTGCCCAGTCAGAACCTTCCTATAGGGCCTACGTTATGTATTGTAAACAAGCCAAGCTGTAAACAAAGTGGATACGGGTTGCGCATGCAACTTTCACCTTCCCCAGGCAACAGCAGGGGCAGGGGCCGTTCCCAGCGGGGACCCTGATCGCAGGAACCGGTCATTCTGTACTCCTGCCGGGGGGAATAACAACGTAGGCCCTACGTTATGTGTAGTAAATACATGGTCGGTGAACAGACTGGATGGGGGCCCAGAGGGGAGTTTCCGGCTTCTCAGGCGACGGGGATGGGGGGGTCAGTGCAGTGTGGACGCAGCGCCGGGGAAGCGGAGGCCTCAGTCCCGCTGGGGCCTGCAAGACAGGAAAGGAGGGAGACAGACGTCGTGTGAGCCACACGGCAGAGAAACGGTGGGGCTAGGGGGCGCTGGGAGCAGGGGGGGGCAGCAGGGGGCGCTGTCCCCTGGCACTCAGGGCTGCCCCATTGCCCCAGGGAGCAGGGCAGGGGGGGCCCGCAGGGGGCGCTGGCGTTGCAGGGGCGGGTACCTGCTGGCCGGCCGGGCCCAGGTTTTCCAGTGGACGTAGCCGACGGCCCCGAGGCTGGCGCTGAGGAAGAGGAAGGCCAGGCCACAGCGCATGGCCAGCACCGTCACCCCCCAGCCGCTGCCGGACGCGGAGCCTGCGACCGGAGACAGAAGCTTGTAGCGGCCACGAACCCAGCGCTGAGATGCAGCCACCTCTGGGGCGGGACATGGGGCTGTTTATACAGGGACCCTTCGCCCAGCACTGAGATGCAGCCACCTCTGGGGTGGGTCATGGGGCTGTTTATACAGGGACCCTTCGCCCAGCGCTGAGATGCAGCCACCTCTGGGGCGGGACATGGCGCTGCCGATGCAGGGACCCCGTGGTACGTTTTCCCCCACAGGTATGTTGTGGACTCCAGCACCCTGGTCTATTCCAAACTCGGGGTTCCTAGCCGACCTCCCCCTTCGCTCCCCACCCCAACCCTGGGGTGTCGCCGTTCCGTGCGGCTGGTACCCAGCTGCCCCGCCCCAGAGGTGGCTGCATTGACTGACAGGGACGCGGGGGCTGAATACGCACCTGGACTGACGGCGGTGGGGCCGGGTGGGGGGCTCTCCTGGGTCCCGTGCGCCCCCGGGTCGCTCTCCAGGCAGTAACCCCCAGACCGAGGAGGATCCCCAGGCAGGTGGCAGCTCCACAGACCCTCCAACGAGCTGGAGAAACCCTCGATCGTCACCTTCGACCTCAGGACCCGAAGGGCTGGGGAGTTCGGTGGCGGCTTCCCATTGAGCAGCCACGTGGCGCCCCCTGCTGGGGACGGGGTGGGTCCCTGCACCCCACAGGGGGTACAGGAGAGGGACACAGACCCTCCCTCCCCGACCGGCTCCTTGGGGACCGCGGCGATGGACGCCCCGGCCGGGCAGCCTGTGGGGGCAGAGCCAAAGGTGATGGATCCAGTTAATGAGCCGCCCCCTGCTGGCTGCTTCCCACTCCCCCCTGCCCCGGGCTATAGCCCCCCATCAAAATCCTCAACCCCTCCCCCCCTTCCAGAGCCAGGGAGAGAACCCAGGCGTCCTGGCTCCCAGACCCGCCTGCTCTAACCACCAGACCCTGCTCCCCTACCAGAGCTGGGGAGAGAACCCAGGAGTCCTGGCTCCTAGACCCACCTGCTCTAACCACCAGACCCCACTCCCCTCCCAGAGCTGGGGAGAGAACCCAGGCGTCCTGGCTCCCAGACCCGCCTGCTCTAACCACTAGACCCCGCTCCCCTCCCAGAGCTGGGGAGAGAACCCAGGCGTCCTGGCTCCCCGCCCCCCGGCAGGGCTGTTACCGGGCGTGATGGTGATGGAGATCAGGGTGGCGTTCTGGCTGGGGCTGGCACAGGAGAAGACCCCCGAGTCGCTCATGTGGAGGTTCCGGAGTTTGAGGACGTAGGTCCAGGTTCCCTGACTCATTAGGAGATGCAGCCGCTTCTGAAATCTCCCCTCTGGAGCGTCGTGTGCCCCAGCCGCCGTCACTGTGTAGATCGTATGTATCCCACTTCTGACACCAGCGCAGACCGGGTACCGCGGGACCCACCGCCAGGTCAGTCTCGGCCCCAGCAGGTTGCAGGGGAGACTCACAGTCGAGTTGGCTTCTTTCGTCACCTCTGAGCCTGTGAACACCAGAGCCGGATGGGTCCTGCCTGACAGAGCACTGGAGAGAGGGGGACCCCTTGCCTGGGGTGGGGTGGGGTGGGGTGGCTGATTATACAGGGATCCCCTTGCTCATGTTGAGATGCAGCTAGCTCTGGGGTGGGGCACGTTCACACTGGGGTTCCCCTGTGACCCTAAGAACCCCTCCTTGCTAACGAGCAAAGGGGGTCGCCCTTCGGCACCGGTAACCCCGGACAAACCCCCGCCCGCAGCCCCTCGCCCTGGCAGTGTTTATCCACAGCGGGCCGGGCGAGGCCGCTCGTAACGGCTCCCGGCTGCGGCCCCGCGTCTGTCCCCGAGGAGCGCGCCAGGCTGCAGGCAGGACAGGCCACCCGTGGCCATCACGGCCCCCGGCCCCCAGCAGCCGGCTCCCGGCGCTCGGGCTGTCTCGTGCTGGGGCCTGGCCTGCGGGAGCCCGGCCGTGCCGCCGAGGGGCCGGCTACACCCGATTCGCCCGACACCAGAGTCCTGGAAACCGAGGGGCCCAGCCGGAGTCAAGCCAAGATCCGGGGCCCGTTGCTTTGCAGTGTGGACACAGCCCCGGCGGGCTCGTGATGCGGGGGCGCCGGTCGCCTTTCCCCGCGCCGCCCCCCTCCTCCCCCCTCCCCCCCAGCGACAGCTGCCAGGGTGTCTGGGAAACGGGCGACCAGACGTCCCGGAGACACCGGAGCCCGGGTGGGGGTTACAAACCAGTGTGGACGTCCCAGCCCCGGGCGAACGCAGCTCCCGGCTTCCGCTGCAGCACGGCCGTGCCCGGAGTCTGGGCCCCGCTTCGCGGCCAAGTGTGAGCCCGTCCCGGTTCAGCCGCTCCGAGAAGTGTTACGCCCGGTGGGTCATGGGCAGCCGCTCTCCCCCCCCTCCACCCCCAGCCCCTCTCCAAGCCAGGCCAGGCCTGGCCGTGCCCCGGGGAGGTGGCCGACCGGCCAGCAGTGTCAGGGAATTAGCACTGGCACGTCTGGGGGACCCTGAGAAACCTCCCCCGGGGCTGAAATGCAGCCACCTCTGGGGTGGGGCGGCTGGTTATACGGGGACCCCTCCCCCAGTGCAGAGATGCAGCCACCTCTGGGGTGGGGCGGCTGGTTATACGGGGACCCCTAGGCACTGGGACAAGCCCTGAGCCTCCCGCCCCGTTCGCTGCAGGCCTCCCGGCCGAGCCCAGCCCCGGCCCCACCCCGCTTGGCGAGAGAGGCCAGGCCCACGGCCGGGTTTGCTCCTTACCTTCCTGAGCCCCCGGGGGCACCGCTGCCAGGAGGGCGAGGGTCAGGGGCAGGAGCTGGGGGCGCATGGTGGAGCTGCGGGGGGTGATCCGGGGAGCGGGGACTCTGGGGGCATCTGTCTCTGGGGAGGGGCCTTGCCCCCAGCCGCTGAGGGGAAGAGGAAGGAGGTTGTGAAGAAATCAGGAAACCCACAGAGCTCGGCCAGCTGTAACCCTTTCGCTCCGGCGCTGGGTGGGGTGGGGGCAGCAGGGGGTGCTGTGCCCTGGCACTCAGGGCTGCCCCATTGCCCCAGGGAGCAGGGCAGGGGGGGCCCCGCAGGGGGCGCTGGTGTTGCAGGGGCGGGTACCTGCTGGCCGGCCGGGCCCGGGCTTTCCAGTGGACGTAGCCGACGGCCCCGAGGCTGGCGCTGAGGAAGAGGAAGGCGAGGCCACAGCGCACGGCCAGCACCGTCACCCCCCAGCCGCTGCCGGGCGCGGAGCCTGAGACCGGAGACAGACGCTTGTAGCGGCCACGAACCCAGCGCTGAGATGCAGCCACCTCTGGGGTGGGCCATGGGGCTGTTTACACAGGGACCCTTCGCCCAGCGCTGAGATGCAGCCACCTCTGGGGCAGGACATGGGGCTGTTTATACAGGCATCCCTCGCCCAGCGCTGAGATGCAGCCACCTCTGGGGTGGGCCATGGGGCTGTTTATACAGGGACCCTTCACCCAGCGCTGAGATGCAGCCACCTCTGGGGCGGGACATGGGGCTGCCGATACAGGGACCCCGTGGTACGTTTCCCCCCACAGGTATGTTGTGGACTCCAGCGCCCGGGTCTATTCCAAACTCGGGGTTCCCAGCCAACCTCCCCCCATCGCATCCAGGCTCCCCCTTCGCTCCACACTCCAACCCTGGGGTGTCGCCGTTCCATGCGGCTGGTACCCAGCTGCCCCGCCCCAGAGGTGGCTGCATTGACTGACAGGGACGCGGGGGCTGAATACGCACCTGGACTGACGGGGGTGGGGCCAGGTCGGGGGCTCGCCTGGGTCCTGTGCGCCCCCGGGTCACGCTCCAGGCAGTAACCCCCAGGTCTATAAAATCATGCCTGGTGTGGAGAAAGTGAATCAGGAAGTGTTATTTACTCCTTCTCCTAACACAAGAACTAGAGGTCACCCAATGAAATTAATAGGCAGCAGGTTTAACACAAGCAAAAGGCAGTATTTTTTCCACGCAACACACTGTTAACCTGTGGAACTCCTTGTCAGGGGATGTTANGGACCGCGGCGATGGACGCCCCGGCCGGGCAGCCTGTGGGGGCAGAGCCAAAGGTGATGGATCCAGTTAATGAGCCGCCCCCTGCTGGCTGCTTCCCACTCCCCCCTGCCCCGGGCTATAGCCCCCCATCAAAATCCTCAACCCCTCCCCCCCTTCCAGAGCCAGGGAGAGAACCCAGGCGTCCTGGCTCCCAGACCCGCCTGCTCTAACCACCAGACCCTGCTCCCCTACCAGAGCTGGGGAGAGAACCCAGGAGTCCTGGCTCCTAGACCCACCTGCTCTAACCACCAGACCCCACTCCCCTCCCAGAGCTGGGGAGAGAACCCAGGCGTCCTGGCTCCCAGACCCGCCTGCTCTAACCACTAGACCCCGCTCCCCTCCCAGAGCTGGGGAGAGAACCCAGGCGTCCTGGCTCCCCGCCCCCCGGCAGGGCTGTTACCGGGCGTGATGGTGATGGAGATCGGCGGGGCGTTCTGGCTGGGGCTGGCACAGGAGAAGACCCCCGAGTCGCTCATGTGGAGGTTCCGGAGTTTGAGGACGTAGGTCCAGGTTCCCTGACTCATTAGGAGATGCAGCCGCTTCTGAAATCTCCCCTCTGGAGCGTCGTGTGCCCCAGCCGCCGTCACTGTGTAGATCGTATGTATCCCACTTCTGACACCAGCGCAGACCGGGTACCGCGGGACCCACCGCCAGGTCAGTCTCGGCCCCAGCAGGTTGCAGGGGAGACTCACAGTCGAGTTGGCTTCTTTCGTCACCTCTGAGCCTGTGAACACCAGAGCCGGATGGGTCCTGCCTGACAGAGCACTGGAGAGAGGGGGACCCCTTGCCTGGGGTGGGGTGGGGTGGGGTGGCTGATTATACAGGGATCCCCTTGCTCATGTTGAGATGCAGCTAGCTCTGGGGTGGGGCACGTTCACACTGGGGTTCCCCTGTGACCCTAAGAACCCCTCCTTGCTAACGAGCAAAGGGGGTCGCCCTTCGGCACCGGTAACCCCGGACAAACCCCCGCCCGCAGCCCCTCGCCCTGGCAGTGTTTATCCACAGCGGGCCGGGCGAGGCCGCTCGTAACGGCTCCCGGCTGCGGCCCCGCGTCTGTCCCCGAGGAGCGCGCCAGGCTGCAGGCAGGACAGGCCACCCGTGGCCATCACGGCCCCCGGCCCCCAGCAGCCGGCTCCCGGCGCTCGGGCTGTCTCGTGCTGGGGCCTGGCCTGCGGGAGCCCGGCCGTGCCGCCGAGGGGCCGGCTACACCCGATTCGCCCGACACCAGAGTCCTGGAAACCGAGGGGCCCAGCCGGAGTCAAGCCAAGATCCGGGGCCCGTTGCTTTGCAGTGTGGACACAGCCCCGGCGGGCTCGTGATGCGGGGGCGCCGGTCGCCTTTCCCCGCGCCGCCCCCCTCCTCCCCCCTCCCCCCCAGCGACAGCTGCCAGGGTGTCTGGGAAACGGGCGACCAGACGTCCCGGAGACACCGGAGCCCGGGTGGGGGTTACAAACCAGTGTGGACGTCCCAGCCCCGGGCGAACGCAGCTCCCGGCTTCCGCTGCAGCACGGCCGTGCCCGGAGTCTGGGCCCCGCTTCGCGGCCAAGTGTGAGCCCGTCCCGGTTCAGCCGCTCCGAGAAGTGTTACGCCCGGTGGGTCATGGGCAGCCGCTCTCCCCCCCCTCCACCCCCAGCCCCTCTCCAAGCCAGGCCAGGCCTGGCCGTGCCCCGGGGAGGTGGCCGACCGGCCAGCAGTGTCAGGGAATTAGCACTGGCACGTCTGGGGGACCCTGAGAAACCTCCCCCGGGGCTGAAATGCAGCCACCTCTGGGGTGGGGCGGCTGGTTATACGGGGACCCCTCCCCCAGTGCAGAGATGCAGCCACCTCTGGGGTGGGGCGGCTGGTTATACGGGGACCCCTAGGCACTGGGACAAGCCCTGAGCCTCCCGCCCCGTTCGCTGCAGGCCTCCCGGCCGAGCCCAGCCCCGGCCCCACCCCGCTTGGCGAGAGAGGCCAGGCCCACGGCCGGGTTTGCTCCTTACCTTCCTGAGCCCCCGGGGGCACCGCTGCCAGGAGGGCGAGGGTCAGGGGCAGGAGCTGGGGGCGCATGGTGGAGCTGCGGGGGGTGATCCGGGGAGCGGGGACTCTGGGGGCATCTGTCTCTGGGGAGGGGCCTTGCCCCCAGCCGCTGAGGGGAAGAGGAAGGAGGTTGTGAAGAAATCAGGAAACCCACAGAGCTCGGCCAGCTGTAACCCTTTCGCTCCGGCGCTGGGTGGGGTGGGGGCAGCAGGGGGTGCTGTGCCCTGGCACTCAGGGCTGCCCCATTGCCCCAGGGAGCAGGGCAGGGGGGGCCCCGCAGGGGGCGCTGGTGTTGCAGGGGCGGGTACCTGCTGGCCGGCCGGGCCCGGGTTTTCCAGTGGACGTAGCCGACGGCCCCGAGGCTGGCGCTGAGGAAGAGGAAGGCGAGGCCACAGCGCACGGCCAGCACCGTCACCCCCCAGCCGCTGCCGGGCGCGGAGCCTGAGACCGGAGACAGACGCTTGTAGCGGCCACGAACCCAGCGCTGAGATGCAGCCACCTCTGGGGTGGGCCATGGGGCTGTTTACACAGGGACCCTTCGCCCAGCGCTGAGATGCAGCCACCTCTGGGGCAGGACATGGGGCTGTTTATACAGGCATCCCTCGCCCAGCGCTGAGATGCAGCCACCTCTGGGGTGGGCCATGGGGCTGTTTATACAGGGACCCTTCACCCAGCGCTGAGATGCAGCCACCTCTGGGGCGGGACATGGGGCTGCCGATACAGGGACCCCGTGGTACGTTTCCCCCCACAGGTATGTTGTGGACTCCAGCGCCCGGGTCTATTCCAAACTCGGGGTTCCCAGCCAACCTCCCCCCATCGCATCCAGGCTCCCCCTTCGCTCCACACTCCAACCCTGGGGTGTCGCCGTTCCATGCGGCTGGTACCCAGCTGCCCCGCCCCAGAGGTGGCTGCATTGACTGACAGGGACGCGGGGGCTGAATACGCACCTGGACTGACGGGGGTGGGGCCAGGTCGGGGGCTCGCCTGGGTCCTGTGCGCCCCCGGGTCACGCTCCAGGCAGTAACCCCCAGGTCTATAAAATCATGCCTGGTGTGGAGAAAGTGAATCAGGAAGTGTTATTTACTCCTTCTCCTAACACAAGAACTAGAGGTCACCCAATGAAATTAATAGGCAGCAGGTTTAACACAAGCAAAAGGCAGTATTTTTTCCACGCAACACACTGTTAACCTGTGGAACTCCTTGTCAGGGGATGTTATGAAGGCCAAGACTATAACGGGGTTCAAAAGGGAGCTAGATAGATTTCTGGAGGACGGGTCCATCAATGGCTAGTAGCCAGGCTGGGCAGGGCTGGTGGCCCCGGCCTCTGTTTGCCAGACCCTGGGAATGGGCGACAGGGGATGGATCACTTGCTGATTCCCTGTTCTGTTCATTCCCTCTGGGGCACCTGGCATTGGCCATTGTCGGCAGACAGGATACTGGGCTAAATGGACCTTTGGTCTGACCCAGTCTGGCCGTTCTTGTGGGTCCCTGCTGGCTCTGTGTGTGTGTGTGATTGTGTGTATGTCCCTGCTGGCTCTGTGTGTGTGTGTGATTGTGTGTGTGTGTGTATGTCCCTGCTGGCTCTGTGTGTGTGTGTGATTGTGTGTGTGTATGTCCCTGCTGGCTCTGTGTGTGTGTGTGATTGTGTGTGTGTATGTCCCTGCTGGCTCTGTTTGTGTGTGTGATTGTGTGTGTGTCGGGTGCATTCCTCACAAGCAGCCTCACATAGGCTGGTTGCTGGGGCAGTGAATGGCTCAGTGTGGGGGAGGGATAAACAGCCAGTGCTGGCCCCATAGCAGAGCTGTGGGGCAGGGGAGACGCCCCCTGCTGCCCCCCAGCCCAGCGCCGGAGCGAAAGGGTTACACCTGCCTGAGCTCTGTGGGTTTCCTGATTTCTTCACAACCTCCTTCCTCTTCCCCTCAGCGGCTGGGGGCAAGGCCCCTCCCCAGAGACAGATGCCCACAGAGGCCCCTCTCCCTGGATCACCCCCCCACCAGCTCCACCATGCGCCCCCAGCTCCTGCCACTGGCCCTCGCCCTCCTGGCAGCGGTGCCCCCGGGGGCTCAGGAAGGTAAGGAGCAAACCCGGCCGTGGGCCTGGCCTCTCTCGCCAAGCGGGGTGGGGCCGGGGCTGGGCTCGGCCGGGAGGCCTGCAGCGAACGGGGCGGGGGGCTCAGGGCTTGTCCCAGTGCCTAGGGGGTCCCCGTATAACCAGCCGCCCCACCCCAGAGGTGGCTGCATCTCTGCACCGGGGGAGGGGTCCCTGTATAACCAGCCGCCCCACCCCAGAGGTGGCTGCATCTCTGCACCGGGGGAGGGATCCCTGTATAACCAGCTGCCCCGCCCCAGAGGTGGCTGCATCTCAGCCCCGGGGGAGGGATCCCTGTATAACCAGCTGCCCCGCCCCAGAGGTGGCTGCATCTCAGCCCCGGGGGAGGTTTCTCAGGGTCCCCCAGACTTGCCAGTGCTAATTCCCTGACACCGCCGGCCGGTCGGCCACCTCCTCGGGGCACGGCCAGGCCTGGCCTGGCTTGGAGAGGGGCTGGGGGGGAGGGAACGGAAGGCGACCTCCCGCCTGGGTCACTGGCTCCCCGAACATCCCCGGCTCGCTGCCCCCGAGTGCCCAGCGAACCCCAAGTTCCTTTGGTTCGGCTCCGCGGCCCATCGCGGCCCCCCAGGCCCGGGTCTGCCTCTGACCCCCAGAGTGTGACACGTCTCGGAGCGGTTACACCGGGGTGGGTGCGAAGTGGGGCCTCAGACTCTGGGTATGGGGCGTCCACACTTGTCTGTAACCCCAACCCGGGCTCTGGCACGCGGGCCTGAGCCCAGCCGCCCCCGTCCCCAGCGCTCTCCCTGGGGGGGCGGCGCGGGGAAAGGCGACTTGCCAGCCCCCCCCCCCGCCACACGAGTCCACGGAACTGCGTCCACACTGCAAAGCAGCAGGGCCCGGATCCCGGCTTCACTCCGGCTTGGCCCCTCCGCCCCCTGGCACCGAGCTGGTGTCGCCCTCCCGGGGCTGACCAGGCGTCTGGAGCCAGGCGGGCAAAGCTCGTCCGTCGGCCCGGCCTGGGCCCCAGCCCCTGTTCGGCGCCCAGACGCGGGGCCGCAGACAGGAGCCGTTACGAGCGGCCTCGCCCGGCCCGCTGTGGATAAACACTGCCAGGG
>QXTE01001156.1:0-26134 GCA_003942145.1 Platysternon megacephalum
AGTATCTCAGCAGTTGGACGCATTCATATATTGGAATTATTAATAAATAAGTGATGTAACTCATGAGTATTAATGCTTGATGCTTAATTATGGACTTCCCAAAGGCCACATATGAGTTGCGGCAGCTATTGCCATTATTGTAATCAGAGTAAAGGAGCAGATATGGTATATTGCCATCCTATTACCATACGAAAGCGGATAAAATACCTCTCCAAGTTACCATTTTTTCATTTTGTCAGGTCCCCAAGACAGGGTAAATTGAATCAGGGCCTCCCTTCTGATGGGCTCCCTTGCCCCTCAATCTTTGTTTCCAATGGTGTCCATAACTTGTAAGTACGCACAGTGCAAGACCCTCTTTGCTATACTTATCTTAGTCTAATTGTTATGTGTATTGATTTTTGCCTGTGATTTCAATTAGAACTGTCTGTATTAAATTAAGTTTCTGTGTGTTTCACCAAATTTCATCTCCTCCATTAACTTTGAGTAGCCATGTACAAGGGCAAGCTGTACCCCAATATGGAATCTTATAGGTGTAAAAATTGTACAGGCTACACTACCACCCTGTGACATCATCAACCAAGTGCCCATTTGTGCCTGGGTAGGGGCCCTGCTATGGGATGGAGGAATGCAGCAAGGACTCAGGATCGATGGCCAGGGTCGCTGTGCATAGAGATGGGGAGGTTATACGGGGAGGGAGGTAATGAGTGGGAGAGGGAGGTCAAGAGTTAAAATAATAATATTTGGGGGGGAAATGTATAATGAAGTGAAACTGAACAGAAATAAAACTGGAGTGGAAGCTCTAAAGCAACAAGGCTTGGGTAGGGATTCGGGGTTAAAGGTCTGGGATCCCCCACAGCTCTAGATCCTCAAACCTCTCCTCCCTCCCACTGACCCACCCACCCCACTTCCTGGGTGCCCTTCCTCCACACTCCCCTCCCCTTCGTCCCATTACTCTCAGCCGGCACCACCTCCCGGCACCGTGGGAACTTCTTGTGCTCCCTCCTCATCTCTCACTACCTCATCCCTCCCTGCTGCTTCTTAGCTCTAACCCTGCACACACCCTCCCCATGTCCTGGCACCCCAAAATTATCTACTCACCCCTTCTCCTCCCCTCCCACAGCTCTGTTCTCCCTTCACTCGTGTGGTCCTGAATGGAAACATTATACGCTCTCCTATCAAAAGAGGAGCTCATATAACTGTCACACAAGCCATGCATGAGTCATACACCTATTTACTCAATTTAGAATTCTACAGGCGGCATATTTTCCTCTTAAAATGAGGGAAAGGTATGAAAGTTACAGTTATTAATGGAGCCAATAACGATACATTAAATGCAATTTTAAAATGACAGATGACACCAAAAAGGCACATGTCCAAAAATTATACTAGTGGGTGGGAGATAAGGCAAAAAAAGGGGGGCAAGGACACTTGTCAAAACTTGTATGACAAATAAAGGTATAAAGTTATTACTACTCAGGTTCTTTAGAGAACCCACAGCTTCTAATAACAGAGGGGACAGGACTCCTTACACAGCAAGACCACCGTCTCATAGTTCTCCTGCATGACATCCCTGTAGAGGGCTCTCTGAGTGGGATCCAGCAGAACCCACTCTTCCTTGGTGAAATACACAGCCACCTCCTCGAAAGTCACCAACCCCTGAAAGAGAAAGAGTCCAACACTCAGTACCTGCTGCCCCACTCACAACCACACTATTCACGGAACAGCAGCACCCGGTGAATGGAAGCTCCGGGAGGCACATGTTAACAGAGTCCCACCCCGCCTTGCTTAGAGGAGCCAGGAGGCATCAGAGGGTGGAAAGAGAGAACCTTTGTGTCTCCCAGCTGACAGAAAGAGGCAGGGTCTTCATATTTATCACATACCTACTAGCCAGAGCTTGATATAGGAGATGGGGCTGTCTCTGGACCCTGCTGGTGACTCCCTGGTAGGAATCCCAACACTCTCCAAATAAAATATATGGAAGAAAGGGGAAGTCAATAGTAAAGAATATAAGTTAGAAGGTCAGAATTGTAGAAAATTGGTAAGTGAAGCTATCAGAAATCAATGATCAATCAATGAAAATAAGAAGGAAGTTTTTAAAAGTATATTAAGTACAACATTAATCCTAACAATGGTAGTGGTAAATTACTAGATGGAAATGGCAGAAATATCAAAAATAATGCAGAAGAGGTAAAGTGTTCAATAAATATTTCTCTCCTGGATTTGGAGAAAAACAGATGATGTACTCATATAATAAGATGTTGATGCCGACAGTCTTTCCATTTCAACAATAACTGACAAGGATGTTAAACAGCAGCTATTAATGTTTGATGTGTTTAAATCAGTGGGTCCAGATAACAAGAGTTTTGAAAGACCTGGTGGAGGAGCGTGGTAGACTGTTAATGTTGATTTTAATTAGGACTTGGAACACTGGGGAAATTCCATAAGACTGGAATAAAGCTAATGCTGTGCCAACATTTAAAAAATGTAAAAGAGATGACCCAGCTAATTACAAGAGCGTTAGTCTGAAATTGATTTTGGGCAAGATAATGGAGCAGCTGATACTGGATTTCATTAATTAAGAATTAAAGGAGGGTAATATAATTAGAACCCATTAACAAAGGTTTAGACACAATGGCTCCTATCAAACTAACTGGATATCCTTATTGGATGAGATCAAAAGTTTGGTTGCAGCTAATAGTATTGATGTAATATACCTAGACTTCTGTAAGGCATGTGACTTGATTCAGCACAATCTTTTGACTAGAAAACTAGAAAGATACAAAATACACACAGCATACATTAAATAGATTAAAAACTGGGATTGTAAATAGGTCGAGTGGATTTATTTCTAGTGGGTTCCCGCAAGGATTGGTTCTTGGCCCCGTGCTATTTCACATTCTTATCAATGACCTGGAAGAGAAGATAAAATCATCACTGATAAAGTTTGCAGTTGCCACAAAGATTGGGGGTGGTGGTAACTAACCTAATCTACTGTCAGTAGATTCAGGTGACAGCACTGGGAGTCTGGGAAGTTTTCCCAGCCCTGGCTGGAGGGCAATTTCCTGTTTCACAAAGAGAGGAAGTTCCATTCCCAACTCCTGTGCCTTGAAATTATGCCCTATATGACACTACACCCCATATTCAGCATAGTGGTAGGATTGGGACATAATTATGAGGCATTTTGTGCAAGATGCGTCATGTGCGGTGTCATTGGAAAAGTGAGGATAATCATATTCAGCAAATCATATTTGTGTGCATGGATCATGTTTGTATCTGAAGTTATGGATATTGACTCTGTATCTGTATTTCAAATGTGCTTACTCTGGGTAACACCCACAACGAGCCTTTCAGGTACAACAATGAAGAAGCCAGACAGTGCTGATGTCACATCCTGTCCGCTCCCTTTCTCCACCCTAGATATTTCCTGCCTCCCACCGTCCTATGCATTTACTGCTCCTCTCCCTCCAAGCAGAACCCACCACCAGCTCCCTGATAATCCCTTACCTGAGCCAGCTCCATTGCAGCCATTTCCTTCCCCCTGGGAGGAGGGGATGATCTGGAGCAAAACGTGGATGTTATTCTGTAGCCTGTCAGGGAGAGAAGGGCAATGGGAGAGCATTCAGACAGGGGTTTTGTCCAGTCCACAAGCCGATTCCCCCCGGATTTTCCCTGCTAATGGACATTCTAGGTTCTGCCACACTGTGAAGCAAAGAGTGACCTTATTCCAGTACAGGCCTAGCCCGCTCCCACCAGGGTGTAACCCTCTGAGACATGGTGAAACCCTACCAGTAGCAGAGTCTTTCTGTTACACTTATCAAGTTTGCGGAGGATACCAAGCTGGGAGGATTTGCAAGTGCTTTGGAGGATAGAATTAAAATTCAAAATGATCTAGACAAACTGGAGAAATGGTCTGAAGTAAATAGGATGAAATGCAATAAGGGCAAATGAAAAGTACACCGCTTAGGAAGGAACAATCAGTTGCACACATACAAAATGGGAAATGACTGCCTAGGAAGGAGTACTCCGGAAAGGGATCTGGGGGTCATAGTGGATCACAAGCTAAATATGAGTCAACAGCAGGGGTTCTCAAACTGGGGGTCAGGACCCCTCAGAGGGTCATGAGGTTATTACATGGGGGAGTCGCAAGCTGTCAGCCTCCACACCAAACCCCGCTTCGCCTCCAGCATTTATAACAGTATATTAAGTATATAAAAAAGGATTTTTAATTTATAAGCGGGGTAACCCTCAGAGGCTTGTTATGTGAAAGGGGTCACCAGTACAAAAGTTTGAGAATCACTTGTCAACAGTGTAACGCTGTTGCAAAAAAAGGAAACATCATTCTGGGATGTATTAGCAAGACATGAGAAGTAATTCTTCCACTCTACTCTGCACTGATTAGTCCTCAACTGGAGTACTGTGTCCAGTTTTCGGTGCCACATTTCAGGAAAGATGTGGACAAATTGGAGGAACTCCAGAGAAGAGCAACAAAATGATGAAACGTCTAGAAAACATGACCTATGAGGGAAGATTGAAAAAACTGCATTTGTTTAGTCTGGAGAAGAGAAGACTGAGAGGGGACATGATCACAGTTTTCAAGTACATAAAAGGTTCTTACAAGGAGGAGGGAGAAAAATTGTTCTTCTTAACCTCTGAGGATAGGACAAGAAGCAATAGGCTTAAATTGCTGTAAGGGTGGTTTAGGTTCGACATTAGGAAAAACTTCCTGTCAGAGTGGTTATGCTCCGGAATAAATTACTTAGGGAGGTTGTGGAATCTCCATCATTGGGGATTTTTAAAAACAGGCTGGACAAACACCTGTCAGGGATGGTCTAGATAATACTTAGTCCTGCCTTGAGTGCAGGGGACTGGACTAGATGACCTCTCAAGGTCCCTTCCAGTTCTATGATTCTATAAACCAAAGGCCAGAGAAGAGCAGAATCAAAGGAGTCACTTGGGGGGATTCTCCCTGTCATTGTCCCCAAGGCAGCTGTCTCAGGTTTACAAAGTTGTTTGATGCTCCAGCCTTTATACAGTCTCTCCTGGGAGTGCCCCTTTCATCGGCTAGGCCTGGTTTTAGCTTTTGGCAAGCGTGACCCCGGGGGCTCTGAGACTGGGCCTTCTTGCCTCAGCAAACCTTGTTTCTTTCTGTGGCTCCCCAGTGAGTCCAAATTAGTAGATACTCCTGATAGAGACTGTGAACAAAAGAGCGACTCACTGCATCAGACCAATGGTCCATCTAGCTCAGTGGCCAATGCCAGGTGCTTCAGAGGGATTGAACAGAACAGGTACTCATTAAGTGATCCATCCCGTGTCACCCATTCCCAGCTTCTGGCAAACAGAGGCTAGAGACACCATCCCTGGCCATCCTGCCTGTGACACTGGCAGATGAGGTGTTAGCTCTTGCAAAAGCCCCCATGTCTTAATTGAACATGGACAAACGCAGAGCTGGAATCAGTCTGGCTCACCTGTGTTAGTATTGTTAAAACAGGTATTAGAATGACAAGAATGTGTTTAGACTTTACTGAATGCTTTATTGAGTTGCTGCCTGGGATATCATCTGACTAGTTGTGAGCCTCTGTGACTATGTAAATCACCAGACAGGAGAGAGACTTTACCTAGGGGAAGTGCTGATTGGCAACAGAATGCATTACACCCTGCCTGGCAGGAGAGGTCCATCAACACCAGATAGACCAGGGGTCCCCAACGCGGTGCCCGCAGGCGCCATTGCGCCCGCCGGGGTGTCTAAGTGCACCCGCGTAGCGGCTGTCTTTTTTTTTTTTCTGTTGCTCCGCCGGCAGCGCTCGGGTTTTTGTTTTTTTTTTGCTCCGCCGGCAGCGCTCGGGTTTTTTGGTTTTTTTTTGGCGCCCGCCAGACGAAAAAGGTTGGGGACCACTGAGATAGACTATTATGGGATCTTAAAGAAGACAAACGACTGTTGTTCTCCTCTTGACTTCCCATTAGCTGAGTTCCTAGCAGCTCAGAGCACATGGCAGGAAGGGGATAAAAAAAACCCATACAGAGGGAACTGATTATCTGTATGCTGCTTGGACTCTGGGGGCAAAGTTTCTAGGTATAAGCAAGAGATCCCCAGCTGCTTAGCGTGCATTAGTCTTAAGAATATGTAGAGCTTGCTTATTATAAAAGCTTCTATTACCTTTTGAAATTTAAGACTGTAACTCATCTGCATCTACTTTAACCTGCTTTAACTTTGTAAACAACTCTCGTTTCCTTTTAAATAAATCTTAATACAGGTTATTACAGGACTGGCTACAAGTGTTGTCTTTGTTGTGAGATCTAAGCGTATGGAGCTGAAGTCCAGGGCCCTGAACCCCAACACCAGGAGCTGAAGCCAAAGCCAAAGCAATGTAGCTTTGTGGGGGCCCCTGTGGCATGGGGCCCCAGACAGTTGCCCTGCTTGCTACCCCCTAACGCCAGCCCTGGCTTGTATATACAGAAAACCAGTTATCGTGGCCCACGTGGGCCGTGGAGTTTTTATAGCATTTTGGGAGGGCCTCAGAAAGAAAAAGGTTGAGACCCCCTGGTGGAAGGGACCATCTGTCACAAAGGTTGGCTCACCTGCGTGGTGAGATATATGGGATGAACCAATGGGATGGTCTGTGATTCCGTCTTAATGCTGTTACAGAGCCTGAAGTGTTTACACTGGATACTTGGTTGGTGAAATCTCCATACAGGCCTCACAACCAATTTGGGGTTTGTTCCCTGCTTCTTACCAGTCTGCCTGAGGCTGGTGCTCATGCTCTCGAGTCACTGAAGACAGCAAAAACAACGAGGAGTCCTTCTGGCAACTTAGAAACTAACAAATTTATTTGGGCATAAGATTCTGTGGGCTAGAACCCACTTCATCAGATGCATGGAGTGAAAAATACAGGAGCAGGTATAAATACATGAAAAGATGGGGGTTGCTTTGCCAAGTGTGAGGTCAGTCTAACGAGATAAATCAATTAACAGCAGGAAACCAAGGGAGGAAAAATTACTATTGAAGTGGTAAGAGAGTGGCCCATTACAGACAGTTGACAAGAGAGTGTGCGTAACAGTAGGGAGAAATTAGTATTGGGGAAATTAGGTTTAGGTTTTGTAATGACCCAACTACTCCCAGTCTTTATTCAGGCCTAATCTGATGGTATCCTGTTTGCAAATTAATTCAATTTGTGCAGCTTCACGTTGGAGTCTGTTTTTGAAGTTTTTTTGTTGAAGAATTGCAACTTTTAAGTCTGTTATTGAGTGACCAGAGAGATTGAAGTGTTCTCCTACTGGTTTTTCAATGTTATGATTCCTGATGTCAGATTTGTGTCCATTTATTCTTTTGCGTAGAGACTGTCTGCTTTGGCCAATGTACATGGCAGAGGGGCATTGCTGAAAACAGTGTTACAGAGACTTATGGGCGCAACACCACGAGCAGCAATTGGCAGCAATGCAGAGCAGGCTTTACAGTGACACAGTGTGGGCCAAATGGTCCCTGGACTCAGCCAAGCCCCAGTTCTCCTCCAGTGCACATCAGCATCCCGGCAACCTTCAAGGGCGGTCAAGGCTGCCATTCCTTGAGTGATGATGGATAGCCAGCATAGCATCACCCGCACCCCATGACCTGCCTTGTCTCCTGAGACAGAGGGTGCGTGACAGAGGGTGCACAACGGATCCTGGGGGGGTTGTGGAGGGTAGAAAAAGGGATAACAAAACACACCTTCTGGGGTCACCCCTCAGGAAGTGAAGGTGACAGGCATTGTGGTGGTAGTAAAGGGGGAGGGGAGGGTGTGGGAGGAGGAGGGAGCAGCACCCTCAAAGGCAATGCTGTCAGTGGGTCACCCCACCACATCAGGCATGGGGCTGATAGGGGGCTATTCCCCGCGCGCCTGTGAACGGCTATATAAACCCCACACTGGCACAGAAGGGGCTAAATTGCTGCTTTAATCTGGACTGGCCCAGCCCCTCCACAACTGAAAACCGTGCCAGGACTGGAGCATTCGGGGCTCTGGCCTTCACTGAGGGAGGGTGGGGATCCCCGGAGCTCAAAGGGGGAGCAGGCTGGAACTTGTGCTGGAGACCCAGTAAACTCTGAAGGGGACTGAGACGCTCCCACAGCCCCCAGAAGTAAGAGAGGCCCATATCCCCCTCCCCCCTGTTTCTTTCTTTCTTTCCTTTATTTACCCTCGTTTGAGGACAGTCGGCTCTTTTGCTTTCACCTGGTACCACAAGAGAGGAAGAAAGTGCCCCGAGGCCTCAGCCAGAGGGTTGAGCCCTGACACACTAGATCAGGGGTCTCAAACATGCAGCCCGCGGGCTCTTCCCTGCGGCCCGCCAAGCTCCCCCAGTTACTTCCAGTCGCTGCCAAACTCCCCTCACCCTCTCCCTCCCCCTGAGTTATTTTCTGTGCCTGCTAAGCTCCCCGCGCGCTGCTCTCCCATGTTTGGGGCTGGCTCTCTCCCCCGGCCCCGCCTGCTGCCCCCACGCGCCTCCCCCGAGTGTCTCCCGGCCCCCACTTGCTGCCCCCTCACCGCCCGGCAGCCTGCAGCTCACGCTGACTCTGCCAGCTTCCGGCATCACCTGCTGCCGCAGGGTCCTAGTGCCCCCCTCCACTAGGGCCAGGGCAGGCTGCCCTTCCCCTGCCCTTCTGCCCTAGTCCTGAGCCTCTCCAATGCCCCAAACCCCTCATCCCCAGCCCCACAGCCCTCACCCCTGCACCCCCTCCTATCCCCAAACTCCGCCCCAGAGCCTGCACCCCCACCCCCTGCCCCAGCCTGGAGCTTGCACCGAGCACCCAAACTCCATCCCAGAGCCTGCATTCCAGACCCCCACCCAAACTCCCTCCCAGAGCCTTAGGCAGGTGGGGGCGGAGTTTTTTTTGGGGGGGGGCAGGTTCTACAAACCTGCCACCCCTGGAAGAGGCAGAGCAGCGGGGGAGGGGGCTTTAACAGAAGTAAATGTAACTAAGTGTGTGTTTTGTCCTTTGAGTGAGGTGTATTACTGAGTGTATATATTTTATTAAAACCGCTTGGAAATGACTTCGTCGAAAAAAAGAACACTCATGGAAGAAAAGAGAGTTTTCCAAGACAAATGGGAGAATTTATATTTTTTCACAGAGGTAAAAGATAACATTCAATGCCTTATTTGTCAGCAAACGATTGCTGTTCCCAAGGAGTAGAACGTGCGTCGGCACTGTGACACGATGCACCGTGAAAAATATGATGCATTCACCGGAAAAATCCGAGAGGAAAAAGTTCAGCAACTTAAAGCAGCATTTGCCAAGCAAAGAAATTTCTTTTCGGGGATTAACAAGTCTAGCGAAGATTCAGTAAGAACAAGTTTTGTGATAAGCGAAATGATAGCTAAATCATCGCGACCTTTTACAGAAGGCTTATTCGTAAAAGAATGTCTTATGAAGGCCAGTGAAATTTTATGTCCTGATAGGAAGAAAGTTTTTGAAGGTATAAGCTTGTCTGCCAATACAGTTGCCTGCAGGATAACGGATTTAGCTGATAATGTGCAAAAACAATTGATTCAAATGGCAAAAGACTTTGAAGTATTTTCAATTGCTCTTGATGAGAGTACAGATGTATCAGATACCGCACAGTGTGCAGTGTTCATTAGAGGTGTGGATTGCAATTTGAATATAACTGAAGAATTGCTAGACTTAATGCCACTGAAGGGTACCACAACAGGACGTGACATATTTCAAGGATTGGAAGAGTGCATTGAAAAAGCTGCGCTGCCATGGAACAAACTCGTATCTTTGGCTACGGACGGTGCGCCATCAATGTGCTCTGAAAACGTTGGTGTGGTTGGATTATTGAAGACCAAACTGAACAGCCTCAATATACCAGGAATTAGCTTCACCAGTATACATTGTATTTTGCACCAAGAAGCCCTGTGTAGTAAAAGTCTACAAATGAAGGAAGTTATGGATGTAGTTGTTAAAACTGTTAATTTTATACGTGCACGAGGGCTGAATCACAGACAGTTCACTTCTTTTCTAGCAAGTATGGACAGTGAATATGGGGAACTTCTGTATCACACTCAAGTTAGATGGCTGAGTCGTGGAAATGTTTTGAAGCGTTTTTTTGCACTTAAAGAGGAGATTGATTCCTTCATGAAAATGAAAAACAAGGAGGTTCCACAGCTTGCTGATTCCACTTTTATCTGCAACCTTGCTTTTCTAACAGATGTAACTGATCACCTGAATGCACTGAACTTGAAACTTCAGGGTAGAAAACAGGTGATAACACAGATGTATGACAGTATTAAGTCATTCAAAGTCAAGCTTACTTTGTGGGGGAAAACAGCTGACTGCTGGCAATTTGGTCCATTTCTCAACTCTGAATTCCTTAGGAAAAGTTGAACCCAAATCCTTGAAAGAATATGCAGAGATCATTTCTAACTTACATAAACAGTTTGATGTGCCGTTTAAAGATTTCAAGGCACTTGAACCACATTTTCAACTTTTTTCCACACCATTTGCTGTTGAAATTGATAATGTTGCAGAGGAAATGCAGATGGAGTTAGTGGAGCTTCAGTGTGACACGATTTTGAAGCAGAAGTATACAGATGTTGGAATTCCAAGAAAGATTTCCCATGTTATTCTCTGCTTCTGCAAGGATAATGGCAATGTTTGGAAGTACATATATATGTGAACAGTTTTTCTCTTCCATGAAGATTAACAAATCTGTGTTAAGGTCAAGGCTCACTGATGAACATTTGCAAGCAACACTGAGATTGGTTTCGTCTCAGGATATCAAACCTAATATTGATGCTCTGGTTGATGCAAAACGCTGCCAGCTAAGTGGCCAAAAATGAAATGACTGTCAAAATTAGCACTGACTTTTCACATTACAGTTAAAGAAGTTAATAAAAAAGTTAATAAATTGACTTTTAATAGCATACTATATTTTAATACTATACTACTACATTACTCTTCATTTTTTTTCTGCCTACCTCCAGGCGCTTCCCGTCGCCAAGCCGCCAAACAGCTGTTGGTGGCGCTTAGCACTTTCCAGGAGGGAGCAGGGAGGAGCGGGGAGCCGCGCGCTTAGGGGAGGAGGTGGAGAAGAGACAGGTCAGGGGCGGGGCCTCATGGAAGGGGTGGAGTGGGGGTGGGGCCAGGGGCAGCAAGGGGGCGTGTCAGTGATGCGGCCCTCGGGCCAATGCACTAGTCCTCATGTGGCCCTCGGGGTCATTTGAGTTTGAGACCCCTGCACTAGAAGGACATGCCCCTGTAGGACCCCAAAAGTGCACCCCAGAAGGCCCGAGGCCCAGCAGTTGGGTACCAGTTTGATAGGCTGGATGGCCTCTCACTGGGGGCTGCCAGCAGCCTGGCACATGGAGTAGATACGGGGTGGCCTGGGGAGCAGGAAGCAGGGCAGCGTCCCAGACAGCCCACCGAGAAGGGAAATGGAGAGGGGACAAGGGGCACTGCAGTGAACTCAGCACCTGTCCTGAAGGCCATTGGCAGAAAGTTGTCCTCTCCCTGGCCTACGGGGGTCAGACAGGGACACAGAGATCCCTTGGAAAAGGGTCACTTGGTCTTTGCCAGCAGCTCTCACCTGAGACCTGACAAACCCATCACACCAAACACATCGCTTGGAGGATGGTCTTGTGAGGTGTCTACAGAAAGCTCATAACTGGTCAAGACTCAGTGACTGAGAGATCAACGTATGGGTCATATGTACGGAACAAAGCATTTATATGGAAAATCTACTTTATGGACTTGGAATGGAAAATCAATCACCGAGAGGTAACGGGCCCCGGGATTGGCCCATCCACCCAAGAGGGAGTCGTCACTTCTCACTCGTCAGCTGGCAAGGCAACGCAAGGCTCAAGTGACCAGCCTTGCTCCCTCCCAAACTATCAATGGAAAACCATCGGGGCACCACCAAACAACTGAAACTGGGGTGGGGGGGAGCTGAAGGTAACACAAATTTAATCATCTGAAATCTAAAATAGGAATAGTTTAAAGGCAGGTGTTACATGTGTATGGTGTGGAGGGGCAGGCCAGAGTGTATAGGGGAGGGGGCCTGTTTGGAGGAGGGGCAGACTGGGCAGAGCTAGGGCCTGGCTGGAGCAGGGGCAGGAGGCCCAGCTGTAAGTCGCAGTNAGAGCAAGCAGTCTGTCCCAGGCCTTTGAGAGGGGAAGGTCTGTCTCCAGAATAGGAAACCAGCACCTTGGACAGGGCAGTGCTGGGCAGGCTCAGGGGGAGCACAGTAGGGCTCTGGCCCAATACCTGCCAGACTGTGGGCCCTGAGAGAAAGGGCCTAGAGGGTGCAAGGGGCCAGAGGGGAAGTAGCCCAGGGACAGTTGAACAAGGGGAGAGAAGGAGGGCAGGGAGGCTGCCACTAGAGGGTCCCTGGGTCGGGACCCAGAGTAGTGGGCGAGCCTGGGTCCCCCCCTTCTACTACACCAGGCCATATAGTAGGGTGGCTGAGACCAACAGCAACCGGCCCTCAAGACAAGGGGCTAGACTTTGGAGGTTGTGGTTGGCCACTGTGGCCAGTGCAAAGGCTGCTGAACGCGCACCCCCGGAAGGGGCTGAGGATGGACTAGGGGGCACTGCCGGAGGGCAGTGACCTGAGGACGACGCTGCCGAGCGGGGAGCAACGCGGGTCTGGACACCAGAGAGGAAGAGACTATGGACGGGACACCACTGGCAGAGGGCACTCCCCATGGACTGAGCTAATTCCCGGAACAACCAGTGGGAGGCGCTGCAGTGGTGAGTCCCAACCGTTACAATCCCAAATCCAAAATAGGAATAGTTTAAAGCTACATGTTACACATGTATGGTGTGGAGGGGCAGGCCAGAGTGTATAGGGGAGGGGGCCTGTTTGGAGGAGAGGCAGACTGGGCAGAGCTAGGGCATTGCTGGACCAGGAGCAGAAGGACCAGCTGGAAGTAACAGTGAGGGGCCCATCTCGGGCTACATCACCAAGGTGGCATGCTCCAGACTGTACGCTGCTGCTGCCTGTAATACAGGTGTGCAGCAGCCTAGGACAGGAAACAGCTACTGGCTTCTACAGTACTAAGAAAGGGCTGGAGGGGATGGACAAGAAGGGGAGGTTGAACGGGAAATGGTGGCAGCAGGAGGAGGTGGAGAAGGAAAGAGAGACAAACACCAGTCTTCTCTCATATACTCAGTTAATGTAACCACCACGTGATTAAACTGTCAAGATCTTGGGGCACAGACCATATCAGAGATTTCTCTCATTGGCTCTGTTACCAACTGCCCATGACAAACACTTGAAAGAAGGGGAGGTGGAGTTGGAAATGGTGGCAGAAGGAGGAGGTGGAGAAGGAGAGAGACATTTGAAAGCATGACCATTATTCCCATTCCACCGTAATAAAAAGTACAGGAGAGGGGAGCAGCACTTCACAATCACCCAGCAACTACGTAGAGAGAGCACTGGATGGGGACTAATCCTGGCTCTGCCACAGGCCTGCTGGGTGACCTTGGGTAAGTCATTGCACTTCTCTGTGCCTCTGATTGCAAACTTGTGTGAGACCCACAACTGCCTATAGGGCTCCTAACTCCTCCAGCCAACATCGCTCTGTGCCAAAACTAGGAAATTCACTTACAAAAAATGATAATTCAGGATTTAAGGTTGCCCGGAGCTGTCTGGTGCCCCTCCAGAAGAGAGATCAGCAAATCGCAAACTTGTAATAATCAGGAAATGCAGAGATAAGGTACACACCAATGTAATCCTAATGCTGACCCACGTGAGCAATGACCCTTTCTTTACTCCTACAACACACCTATGTGCCCCCGGCCATTTGAGATAGTGCCCATCACTCAAGTACTAGAGCAGGGGTCGGCAACCTCTGGCACGCGGCTCGCCAGGGTAAGCACCCTGGCAGGCCGGGCCAGCTTCTTTACCTGCCACGTCGGCAGGTTCGGCTGATCGCAGCTCCCACTGGCCGCGGTTCGCCACTCCAGGCCAATGGGGGCTGCGGGAAGTGGCACGGGCTGAGGGATGTGCTGGCCGTGGCTTCCTGTAGCCCCCATTGGCCTGGAGTGGCAGGTAAACGACGCGGCAGGTAAACAAACTGGCCCGGCCCGCCAGGTTGCTTACCTTGGCGAGCCGCGTGCCAGAGATTGCCGACCCCTGTACTAGAGAAAACGACAACCACGGCACACAATAATGCACTTTATCTTTGCGAAGACGGAATTTGGTTTTAGGTGAGCTGCGCTGTACAGGAGCTACTGACCCCTGTTCTACACTCAGATACTGGGCCTGCTCCCCAGACACAGCCGCACACTTGGTTAATTGAACACCTCTTCACCCCTTTTTACAACTCTTTCATCCTTACTCACAGAACTTCCACTAACATTCTACATTCACTTACCCATCGTTACGCACACAGACTGTTCTCAGATCCCATCTCAGATGCTGACCATTCCCATGGCAAAGAGTCCCGTTTCCTCCTGACAACATGCACAGCTCAGTGCAGAAACGATAGACTGGAAGCTCAAGGTACACATGCACCTCTTTCCTTTCATTGCACACACGGGGATACTCAGACCCAGATCTTCTCATATCATAATCACACCTTGTCATAAACATAAAGCTACGGGTAGCATAAAATCCCTCCTTAACCTGTAAGGGGTTAAGACACCCAAATAACCTGGTTGGCACCTGACCAAAAGGACCAATAAGAAAAGAAGATACTTTCAAATCTGGGGGGGGGGGAGGGAGGGAGAGAGAAGCTTTTGTTTGTGCTCTATTTGTTCTCTGCCTGGACGAGAGAGGGACCAGGCAGGAAAAAACATCTCCTAAAAACCTACCTGAAATGAGCATCTAAGATTACAAAAATTGTAAGTAAAGGCAAGGAAATGTTAGATTATCTCGTTTTAGCTTGTGAATTTTCCCTGTGCTAAGAGGTAATTTCATTCCTGTTTTGTAACTGGAAAGCAGAGCCAGAGGGGAATCCTCTGTGTTTTAAATCTTTTTATTTACCCTGTAAAGTTACCTTCCATCCTGATTTTGCAGGTGTGATTCTTTGACTTTTTTTTTTTTTTAATAAAATTCTTCTTTTAAGAACCTGATTGATTTTTCAGTGTCCTAAAAACCCAGGGGGTTGGTCTGTGCTCACTTTGTAACCAATTGGTTAGTATATTATTCTCAAGCCTCCCCAGGAAAGGGGGTGAAGGGGCTTGGGGAAACATTTTGGGGAAACAGGAACTCCAAGTGGTCCTTTTTCCTGGATTTTTATCTAAATCACTTGGTGGTGGCAGCAATACTGTCCAAGGACAAGAAAAGTATTTGTGCCTTGGGGGAGTCTTAACCTAAGCTGGTAGAAATAAGCTTAGGGGGTCTTTCATGCGGGTCCCCACATCTGTACCCCAGAGTTCAGCATGGGGAGGAAACCCTGACATGGTGGCAGCGCGGGGGGGGGTCATTTTTAACCCGAAGCACAGACCTCAGGATTTTAAAAAGGACACTTTTTCTTTTGGCTGCTTGAAAACCAGGGAGGTGATGGGTTTTTTTGGTTTTTTAAAGGACACTTTTTTTTTTTTTTTTTTTAGCTGAGAGCAGCTGGATTTTTTTCCTTTGCCTGAGGGCAAAGTAGTTAAGTTCCTGCAAGGGAATTCACAAGCTCTCTCCCCCCCCCCCTCCTCCCTTTCTAGCTCTCAGTTTAGGCTAGGCTAAGTGCAGGAAGGCCAGGATGATGGAAAGTGAGGTCCAAAAGAAACTAGAATTAGCCAGATTGGAAGCTGAAGAGAGACAGAAAGAACATGAAAGACAAATGGCCTTAAAGCGCTTGGAGTTGGAAGTGGAGGAGAGGAAAGAAGCTAAACGCTTAGAGATGGAAATGGAGGCGAAACGCTTGGATACGGAGTTAGAGCTGAAGCACTTAGATCTGGAAAGGGCTGAGCTGGGTCTACCAGATAACCCTAACAGTCCTTCTCCAGGTACCGCTCCACATTCCAAAAAATTCCCCACCTACAACTAGGCGATGATACAGAGGCCTTCTTAGAAAATTTTGAAAGTGCCTACCTTGGATACAGCATCTCTACAGACCAGTATATGGTGGAGCTGAGGCCACAGCTCAGTGGACCCTTAGCAGAGGTGGCAGCTGAAATGCCTAAAGAATACATGAACAGCTATGAACTTTTGTTAAAAAGGCCAGTATTAGAATAGGGCTAACACCCGAGCCTGCCCGTCGGCGGTTCAGAGCCCTACGGTGGAAAACAGAAGTGGCATTTTCCCGACACGCCTACCACATTGTAAAAAATTGGGATGCCTGGATATCAGGAGCAAGTGTTAAATCTCTGGAAGATCTGTCTTTCCTAATGCAAATGGAGCAGTTCTTAGAGGGTGTTTGTGAGGAAATAGAAAGTTACATCCTAGATGGGAAGCCCAAAACTGTAATCGAGGTGGGGGAGATCGGAACCAAATGGGTGGAGGTAGCAGAAAAGAAAAAAGCTAGTAGCAGTTGGAGTGGATATCAGAAGGGGCAACCTGAAACAACCCCCTACCACCAGGGGCAGACCCAAGCCCCCACCTACATCCCAAGGAAACACCTTATCATCCCACCACACGAATCTCCAGCAACCCACCTCGCCCCAGTGACCAGTCAGCTGGGCGATGTTTTAAATGTAATGAGCTGGGGCATGTGAAGGCCAACTGCCCCAAGAACAACAACAGGTTGCAGTTCATTACACCGGAATCACACCAAAGGTCCCCAGGCCCAGATGCCTCCCAGATACCCTCAGAGCGAAGGGAAACTGTGAGTGTGGGCGGGAAGAAGGTTACAGTGTGGAGGGACACTGGAGCACAAGTGTCAGCTATCCACCAATCCTTAGTGCACCCCAAATTCATCAACCCAGAGGCCCAAGTGACGATTCAACCCATCATGTCAAACTCTTTAAACTTGCCTACAGCCAAGTTGCCTGTCCAGTACAAGGGCTGGTCAGGAATGTGGACTGTTGCAGTCTATGATGATTATCCCGTCCCCATGCTGCTGGGGGAAGACTTGGCCAACCATGTGAAGCTAGCCAAGAGGGTGGGAATGGTCAACCGCAGCCAGGCTAAGCAAGCTTTCACACCTATCCCTGTTGCTGAGCCTTCCACCAGGGCCCCGTCTGTGTTACCAGAGCCCCAAACTGAGGTGGTAGAACCGGATCCCCTGCCAATGACTACAACAACAGTAGTGGGTCCAGTCCCAGAGATCCAACCAGAACCAATCCCAGAACCGGAATGGGCAGAGCAACCAGCACCAGAACCACTGCCCACACTGAATCCAGTGCTTGTAACCCCATCTACAACTCCAACACCAGAGGGCACCCCCAAGCCTGCCCAGGCAGCAGCAGATAAATCTATGCAAGAGGCTCAGCAGAAGCCTGAAATACAACATAGTGCACCAGTGGAGAGCAGTTCACAGTCAACAGAAACAGCCCCATCACCTACATTGCTGCCAGAGGGACCAAGCCCAAGTCCCCAATCCAATGATGAACTGATGCCTCCAGCATCAAGGGAACAGTTCCAGGCCGAGCAGGAAGCAGATAAAAGCCTCCAGGGAGCTTGGATGGTGGCACAAAGCAACCCACCGCCTCTCAGCTCTTCTAATCGATCCCGGTTTGTTGTAGAAAGAGGACTTTTATACAAGTAAACTCTTTCTGGTGGGCACCAGGAAGACTGGCATCCTCAAATACAGTTGGTAGTTCCAAATAAGTACCGGGTAAAGCTCTTGAGCTTAGCCCACGATCATCCTAGTGGCCATGCTGAGGTGAACAGGACCAAAGACCATTAGGGGAGGTCATTCCACTGGGAGGGAATGGGCAAGGACGTTTCTACCTATGTCCGGTCTTCGAAGGTGTGCCAAAGAGTGGAAAAACCCCAAGACCAGGTCAAAGCCCCTCTCCAGACACACCCCATAATTGAGGTTCCATTTCAGTGAGTAGCTGTGGATATTCTGGGTCCTTTTCTGAAAAAGACACCCAGAGGAAAGCAGTACATACTGACTTCCATGGATTTTGCCACCCCGTGGCTGGAAGCAGTAGCTCTAAGCAACACCAGGGCTAAAAGTGTGTGCCAGGCATTAACAGACATTTTTGCCAGGCTAGGTTGGCCCTCCGCCATCCTTACCGATTCGGAAACTAATTTCCTGGCAGGGACCATGAAAAGCCTTTGGGAAGCTCATGGGGTGAACCACTTGGTTGCCACCCCTTACCACCATCAAACCAATGGCCTGGTGGAGAAGTTTAATGGAACTTCGGAGGCCATGATACGTAAATTCGTAAATGAGCACTCCAACGATTGGGACCTAGTGTTACAGCAGTTGCTCTTTGCCACATCCCAGTTTAGGGTTTTCACCCTTTGAACTTGTGTATGGCCGCGAGGTTAAGGGGCCATTACAGCTGCTGAAGCAGCAATGGGAGGGGTTTACGCCTTCTCCAGGAACTAACATTCTGGAATTTGTAAACAACCTACAAAACACCCTCCGAACCGCTTTAGCCCTTGCTAGAGAACCTAAAAGATGCTCAGGAAGAGCAAAAAGCCTGGTATGATAAACATGCCCGAGAGCGTTCCTTCAAAGTAGGGGACCAGGTCATGGTCTTAAAGGCACTCCAGGCCCATAAGATGGAAGTGTCGTGGGAAGGGCCATTCATGGTCCAAGAGCGCCTGGGAGCTGTTAACTATCTCATAGCATCCCCCACCTCAAACCTAAAGCCTAAGGTGTACCATGTTAATTCTCTAAAGCCCTTTTATTCCAGAGCAGTGGTCCCCAACCTTTCTGCTGCAATAGCATATTCATGTTCCCAGAAGAGTGTGGCGGGCGCCGGATGACCAGCCGCCGAAATGCCACCGAGAAGTGGCGTCATCGAGAAGCGTCGCCGCCGAAATGCCGCCAAGAAGCAGCGGCATTTCGGCAGCGACGCTTCTTGGCGTTGCCGCTTCTCGGTGGCATTTTGGCGGCTGGTTGTCCAGTGGCCGCGCTCCTCGGCGGCGGGTTGACGTGGAAGAGGTGAACCTCTCCATGGCCCTTGGACATATTCAGCAACCGCAGATCAAGGAGCTTTGCGCCGATGTTCTCAGCCACCCCAGGATGGACCGAATGGGCATACCACTCCATTGACACAGGTAATGCTCGCCCAATTAGAGCCCAACCTTACCGGGTGGCTCCTCAAGCCAAAACTGCTATAGAATGGGAGATCCAGGACATGCTACAGATGGGGGTAATCCCCCCCTCTAAAAGTGCATGGGCATCTCCAGTGGTTCTAGTTCCCAAACCAGATGGGGAAAATACACTTTTGCGTGGACTACTGTAAGCTAAATGCTGTGACTCGCCCAGACAACTATCCAATGCCATGCACAGATGAGCTATTGGAGAAACTGGGATGTGCCCAGTTCATCTCTACCTTAGACTTAACCAAGGGGTTCTGACAAGTACCGCTAGAGGAATTCACCAAGGCAAGATCAGCCTTCATCATCCATGTAGGGCTGTATGAATTTAATGTGCTCCCTTTCAGGCTGCGAAATGCACCCGCCACCTTCCAGAAACTTGTAGACAGTCTCCTAGTGGGATTGGGAGAATCTGCAGTCGCCTACGTGATGATGTGGCCATCTTTTCTGATTCATGGGGAGAACACCTGGAGCACCTACAAAAAGTCTTCAAGCGCATAAGGGAGGCAGGACTGACATTTTTTAGCCTTAATGGTTAAATAGGCCTAAACAGAGTGACTTACCTTGGCCACCAGGTGCGTCAAGGAACTATCATCTCCCTACAGGCCAAAGTGAATGCTAGCCAAAAGTGGCCTGCCCCAAAGTCAAACAGGTCCAATCCTTCTTAGGCTTGGCCGGATATTACCAAGGCTCCATCTCTCCACGGACCTGGACCCTAGTACAAAATTATAGACACTCCCCAGAAATCTGAAACAGCCACTTCATAACTGATAATCTTATTTATCTATTGACTTCTGGGAATTACCAATAAAAGGAACAACCCAGTGAAGGTGATACCCTGAGGGGAAAATCTCATGTGTCTTTACAAATCAGTGTACTCTAATCTGGAACTTTATACACTAAGGGTATGTCTACACTACGGGATTAGTCCGAATTTACGGAATTCGATTTTATGAAACCGATTTTTTAAATTCGATGGTACGCGGCCACAGTAAGCGGATTAATTCGGCGGTGCGCGTCCATGCAGAAAGACTAGCGTCGAATTCCAGAGCGTTGCACTGTGGGTAGCTATCCCAGAGTTCCCGCAGTCCCCCCCGCCCATTGGAATTCTGGGTCGATATCCCAATGCCTGATGGGACAAAAAACATTGTCGCGGGCGGTTCTGGGAACATCCTCCCCCTCCCTACGTGAAAACAACGGAAGACAACCATTTCGCGCCTTTTTTCCTTGTTGAACTGAGCGGACGCCGTACCTCGGCAAGGATGGATCCCGCTCAGCTCAAGTTTGCAGTCATGAACATTGTAAACACCACGCGCATTATAGTGCAGTTTATGCTCAACCAGGACCAGAAAAGCCAGGCGAGGAGGAGGCGGCTACGGCAGCGCGGCGACGAGAGTGATGCGGACATGGACATGGACACAGAATTGTCTCGCGCCACGGGCCCCGGCGCTTTGGAGATCATGTTGGCAATGGGGCAGCTTCTTGCTGTGGAACGCCGATTCTGGGCCCGGGAAACAAGCACTGACTGGTGGGACCGCATAGTGCTGCAGGTGTGGGACGATTCCCAGTGGCTGCGAAACTTTCGCATGCGTAAGGGCACTTTCCTGGAACTTTGTGACTTGCTTTCCCCTGCCCTGACGCGCCAGAACACCAAGATGAGAGCAGCCCTCACAGTTGAGAAGCGAGTGGCGATAGCCCTGTGGAAGCTTGCAACACCGGACAGCTACCGGTCAGTCGGTAATCAGTTCGGAGTGGGAAAATCTACCGTGGGGGCTGCTGTCATGCAAGTAGCCAAAGCAATCGTTGAGCTGCTGCTAAAAAAGGTAGTGACGCTGGGAGATGTGCAGCTCATTGTGGATGGCTTTGCTGCAATGGGATTCCCTAACTGTGGTGGGGCGATAGATGGAACCCATATCCCGATCTTGGCACCGGAGCACCAGGGCAGCCAGTACATAAACCGCAAGGGGTACTTTTCTATGGTGCTGCAAGCAATGGTGGATCACAAGGGACGTTTCACCAACATCAACGTGGGATGGCCGGGAAGGGTTCATGACGCCCGCGTCTTCAGGAACACTAGTCTGTTTAAACGGCTGCAACAAGGGATTTACTTTCCAGACCGGAAAATTACCATTGGGGATGTTGAGATGCCCATCGTTATCCTTGGGGACCCAGCCTACCCCTTAATGCCGTGGCTCATGAAGCCATACACAGGCAGCCTGGACAGTACTCAGGAGCGGTTCAACTACAGGCTGAGCAAGTGCAGGATGGTGGTAGAGTGTGCCTTTGGACGTTTAAAAGGTCGCTGGCGCTCGTTACTGACTCGCTCGGACCTCAGCCAAACCAACATCCCCATTGCTATTGCAGCTTGCTGTGTGCTCCACAATCTCTGTGAGAGCAAGGGGGAGACCTTTATGGCGGGGTGGGAGGCTGAGGCAAACCGCCTGGCCGCTGATTACGCGCAGCCAGACACCAGGGCGATTAGAAGAGCACACCAGGAAGCGGTGCGCATCAGAGAAGCTCTGAAAACAAGTTTCAGTGCTGCCCAGGCTCCTGTGTGAAAGTTATGTTTGTTTGTCCCTGTTGAAAACCCGCCCACTTGATTCACTCATTCCCTGTAAGCAACCCACCCTTCCCCCTTCCCCCTTCGATCCCAGTTTTATTTAAAAAAAAATAAAGTCAGTGTCGTTTTCAAATTACAAATCAAGAACTTTTTATTAACGGGGGGTAATGAACATAGGGAGAGAAATAACCAGGTAGTCCGGGTGGGGTTTGGGAGGAGGGTAGGAGTGAAGGAACAGGGCAGGAACAACATTCAAAATAATGAGAGCCTTTTGCTCGGGCTCTCTAATGGGGTGGACTGGCAGGTTGCACGGAGCTTCCCCCCCCGCGTTCTTACACGTCGGGGTGAGGAGGCTACGGGACTTGGGGAGGGGGGAGGGCGGTTATAGAGGGGCTGCAGCGGCACCCGGTAATCCGGCAGCTGCCGTTCCTGGAGCTCCACCAGACGCCGGAGCATGTCTGTCTGATCACGCAGCAGCCCCAGCGTTGCATCCCGCCACTTCTCCTCTCGGGCGTCCCTCCTCTCCTCGCGTTCGTCCCTTCTCTCCTCACGTTCATCCCTTTTCTCCTCCCGTTGGTCCCTCATGTCCTCCCGCTGGTCCCTCTTCTCCTCACGGTCACTGGCCTCTTGACGGAATTTCAATACAGTCTCCTTCCAATCGTTAAAATTAGCTCTCTCATCCCGGGTCGACTGCATTATTTCCGAGAACATATCGTCTCGGGTGCGCCTCTTTCGCCTCCTTATCTGGGAGAGCCTTCGTGCTGGGGGCGGGAGGATGGAAGAATTTGCAGCTGCAGTAGGAGGGAAAAAAAGGAGAGAAGTATGTAAAAAGATACATTTTATAGAACAATGCTTATACTCTTTCACGGTGAACACTTTTCACATTACATAGCAATGTACAAGGTCGCTTTTTGCATCTTATATTGAGTGCCCGCGGCTTTGGTGTTAGAGATCACAGCAGACGCAGGGCCGGGCAACAGAATTCGGCTTGTATGCAGCCATGGTAAGCCACTGTCCTGCTGCTTCTGCATTAAATCAGAGCCCTCCTTTCCCATAGCAAGCAAAGCCCTTTACGTGCTGCGGTTTTCCTGTTACCGTGCAGCATCAGATAACATAATAACTTGCCCCCACCCACCCATTCAATTCTGTGGGATGACCCCCTCCCCCCACCACGTGGCTGGTACCATGGAAGATCCATGCAGATCGCAAACTAGCCCCCCCATCCACTTCTGTTGGATGATCGCGTTACCCCTCCCCCCACCACGTGGCTGGTATCAGGGAAGACCCCTGCTAGCCAAACGCGAAAAACTCAGCGACATTATCCACCCCCTCCCCCCCGCCCGCTTGGCTAACTGCAGGGAAAGATTTCTTTTCAGCTACAGGCAAACAGCCCAGTAGGAACGGGGCCACCTCTGTCCCCCTAATTACATTCCCATATCTCAAACAGGTTACCCTGAACGATATCACTCTCCTGAGGATAACACAGCAAGATAAAGAGCGGATGTTGCTTGAATGCCAGCAAACACCGGGACCATACGCTGCCAAGCTTTGTCAAGCAATGATACCGGATTACTTGCTGCTAGCATGGCGCGGTCAAGTGTCCTACCATGGAGGACGGAATAAGGCTGCCCTGCCCAGAAACCTTCTGGAAAAGCTTTTGGAGTACCTCCAGGAGAGTTTCATGGAGATGTCCCTGGAGGATTTCAACTCCATCCCCAGACACGTTAACAGACTTTTCCAGTAGCTGTACTGGCCGCGAATGCATCCCAAGTCCCCAGGGCAAATTAATCATTAAACAAATACTTGTTTTAAACCATGTTTGAGATATTTGAAAAGGTTCACTCACCAGAGGTCCCTTCCAGGGGGTCTGCGATGCCGCCTTGGGAGGGTTCGGAGGGCACCTCTGTCAGGGTCAGAAAGAGCTCCTGGCTGTCGGGGAGAATGGAGCGCTGTGTGCTCTCCACAAGTTCGTCGTCCTCCTCCTCCTCCTCTTCCCCGTCCGCAGATTCGTCATGCAACGAAGACATTAACCCCTCCTCGGAGTCCACGCTCAGGGGTGGGGTAGTGGTGGCGGCCCCTCCGAGAATTGCATGCAGCTCATCGTAAAAGCGGCATGTCTGCGGCTCTGCCCCGGACCGTCCGTTGGCCTCCTTCGTCTTCTGATAGGCCTGTCGGAGCTCCTTCACCTTTATACGGCACTGAATGGAGTCCCGATTGTGGCCTCTCTCCATCATCCCCTTCGAGATCTTGTCAAAGATCTTTGCATTCCGTCTCTTGGAACGCAGTTCTGCGAGCACTGAATCCTCTCCCCATATGGCGATCAGATCCAGTATCTCGCGTGTGGTCCATGCTGGTGCTCGTTTGCGGTTGTCGGCCTGCATCGCTACCTGTGCTGTTCAGCTCTGTGTGGTCACCTGTGCTCACCAGGCTGGGCAGACAGGAAATGAAATTCAAAAGTTCGCGGGGCTTTTCCTGTCCAACTGCCCAGAGCATCCGAGTTTCGATTGCTGTCCAGAGCGGTCACAATGGTGCACTGTGGGATACCTCCCGGAGGCCAATACCTTCGAATTCCGTCCACACTAACCCTACTTCGAACCGGCAATTTCGAATTCAGCGCTACTCCCCTCGTCGGAGAGGAGTACAGAAACCGATTTTAAGAGCCCTTTAAGTCGAAATAAATGGCCTCGTTGTGTGGACGGGTACAAGGTTAATTCGGTATAACGCTGCTAAATTCGAACTAACATCGTAGTGTAGACCAGGCCTAAAATGCCTTATTCGTAGTCCTATGGAGGTTGCCTGGTGTCACTACAGGGCAGAATTAAGGTTGGGTGCCTTAGCTGTGAATTTCCATCCCCTAGCGTATTGCGATTGCTATTTGGTAGGCTTGGCTGAATCCATTATGTCTATTTTTTGTTAATAATTTCAACAGATGATCTCAATGTCTATTTTTAAGCCCTTTCTCTAATTTCAGTGTTCAGAGCTGTGGGCAGTTATGGGGGTGATCAGACAATAATTATGTAATTAAATGTTGAAATTCAAAAAAGCTAGATCTTTAGAGCTGTTCAGACAGAAATTATCAGTCACATGGAAAATATACAGTGTAAATATCCTTCAATCAAACTCGACTTACTCCAGCAGCATTTTTGCCATTTTGCCTGTATAAATATTTTTTTATCTCTGCATGTGTGTTTGTATTTGCATTACTATAACGGGGTTCAAAAGGGAGCTAGATAGATTCTTGGAAGATAGGTCCATCAATGGCTATTAGCCAGGATGGGCAGGAATGGTGTCCCTAGCCGCTGTTTGCCAGAAGCTGGGGATGGATCACTTGATAACCTGTCTGTTCAATCCCTGTGGGGCACTTGCCATTGGCCACTGTCAGAAGACAGGATACTGGGCTTGATGGACCTTTAGCCTGACCTGACCCAGTATCGCTGTTCTTATGCATGTGCAGTGAAACTGACATTTACTTAGATTTACTGATAAAAATCCAATCCTTTCAAGCGTACTTTTAAGTAATGAAGTACTTTAATTCTTTCACTTCCTAGACTAATGCTTGCTCTGAGGAGAATTACCCCCTCCCTGTGATGTATTTTACTCTCAGTACCGTAACCCCATCGTGATGTAGCTCCTGTCCGGGAGCTCTGCTGAGGCCAGTGGCATTATGATCAGAAGGTGACACTCTGACACATGAGCAGAGACACATGGGGCAGGGTGGAGGATGAGGTAACATGGAGGCTACCAGGGTTGAACATGGCCCTACAGAGGGTGGGGAGCAAACTCCCTCTCAGCCTCTCCTCTCTCCCACCTCCCAGGATCAGGAACTCTGGCAAATCGTTCCCTGAAATCTACATACCCCAATTATGTGAGACAGTATCAGCAAGACCAGATTAACACAGATGCTTTAGGGGCTGCAGTGCCAACCCCCTCGTCTAGTTGAGGGGAGTGAAGATCTGCAGTAAAAGCAGGGGTGAGGCTGGGGGAGGGGGACACAGCTAATGGGGAACTGGGAGCCAAGTGGGCTAAGAGGCCAGAACTCATGAAGGGCTGGGAGCAGAAGTCCTCAGGACGGCGTAGAGAAACTTCAGTTTATTTTCCCCATTTACCATCCTGCCATGTATTTAACTTAGAAACTTTTCATTCACATTTAAATACACTGGAGCTAAGCTGTGTTGATATGTTTCCATTAAAAATGGTACAGTTTTAATTAGGTGCTTAATCAGATGCTTTTGCAACAGAAAGCAATCAGTAATTGACATGCATTCATTAATTAACTTGATTGGTTGCTGTGCATCAATTTTCAAAAAAACCCAAAAACTACAGATGGTGTGAGCGAGTGTAAAAATAAGAGGCATTAAGAAATGGAAATTAGACATCAGTTCATATCTCATGTGCTTATCTCGTAATTTTAATTACATAGTTTTAAGGGACTGAATAGTAACACCAT
>QXTE01001157.1:7996-19135 GCA_003942145.1 Platysternon megacephalum
GGTCGGTCCTGGGGCCGGTTTTGTTCAATATCTTCATTAATGATCTGGAGGATGGCGTGGACTGCACTCTCAGCAAATTTGCAGATGACACTAAACTGGGAGGAGTGGTAGATACGCTGGAGGGTAGGGATAGGATACAGAGGGACCTAGACAAATTAGAGGATTGGGCCAAAAGAAACCTGATGAGGTTCAACAAGGACAAGTGCAGAGTCCTGCACTTAGGACGGAAGAATCCCATGCACTGTTACAGACTAGGGACCGAGTGGCTAGGCAGCAGTTCTGCAGAAAAGGACCTAGGGGTTACGGTGGACGAGAAGCTGGATATGAGTCAACAGTGTGCCCTTGTTGCCAAGAAGGCTAACGGCATTTTGGGCTGTATAAGTAGGGGCATTGCCAGCAGATCGAGGGACGTGATCATTCCCCTCTATTCGACATTGGTGAGGCCTCACCTGGATACTGTGTCCAGTTTTGGGCCCCACACTACAAGAAGGATGTGGAAAAATTGGAAAGAGTCCAGTGGAGTGGAGCACATGAGTTATGAGGAGAGGCTGAGGGAACTGAGATTGTTTAGTCTGCAGAAGAGAAGAATGAGGGGGGATTTGATAGCTGCTTTCAACTACCTGAAAGGGGGTTCCAAAGAGGATGTATCTAGACTGTTCACAGTAGTACCAGATGACAGAACAAGGAGTAATAGTCTCAAGTTGCAGTGGAGGAGGTTTAGATTGGATATTAGGAAAATCTTTTTCACTAGGACGGTGGTGAAGCGCTGGAATGGTTTACCTAGGGAGGCGGTGGAATCTCCTTCCTTAGAGGTTTTTAAGGTCAGGCTTGACAAAGCCCTGGCTGGGATGATTTAGTTGGGATTAGGTCCTGCTTTGAGCAGGGGGTTGGACTAGATACCTCCTGAGGTCCCTTCCAACCCTGATATTCAATGATTCTATTAATAAGAAAGTGTTATTTACCCCTTCCCATAATACAAGAACAGGGTGTAACGATGCTGCCTCTGGTGGGACACAACTGAGAGTATCAATTCAGGACAAATTGCTTAGAGCAGGGCAGTTACAGCCCAAGGCTGGGTGGGGTTCCTTTATTATTAAGGCACCAAACCAGCCAAACAGAGAGGACTCCAATCTCACCTCACTGGCTAACCAGAAGTCATAATTCCCTTAGACACTCCAGTTTCCCAGTATCACCAACAGTGCCACACATTATGGCGTAAATGGTTATGAAAACCAATAACCCAGTAAAAGAAAGAAAGTTCTCTCGATCCCAAAGGACCAAGCCCCGGATCCAGGTCAAAATACAAGTCAGATCTTACCCACAAATCACGCTGTTGCCAATCCTTTAGAATCTAAAATCTAAAGGCTTATTCATAAAAAGAAATAACTATAGATGCGAGTTAAAATTGGTTAAATGGAATCAATCACATACAGTAATGGCAAAGTTCTTGGTTTAGGCTTGTAGCAGCGATAGAATAGACTGCAGGTTCAAATGAAATCTCTGGAACAGCCCCAGCTGGGATGGGTCATTCAGTCCTTTGTTCAGAGCTTCAGTTTGTAGCAAGGTTCCTCCAGAAGTAAGAAGCAGGATTGAAGACAAAATGGAGGGGTTTCCAGGGCCTTTTATATTCTCTGCCCATGGAAGGACCCCTTTGTTCTTACTGTGGAAAATCACAGCAGCAAGATGGAGTTTGGAGTCACATAGGCAAGTCACATGTCCATGCATGACTCAGTTTGCAGGCTAACGCCATTGTTTACCTCTTAGTTTGAACGTTCTCAGGAAAGCTCAGATGTGGATTGGCATCTCCCAAACTCCATTGTCAGTTAAGAGTTTCTTGATTGCACACTTACTGAGAATAGTCCTATCTCAAGAAGCTGAGCAAATGCTTCACTGAGGCTACTTAGAATCAAACCACATTGAGATACGAGTACAGGGCCAATATTCAGAACTTCAACTACAAATACAGATAGCATAATTATAACCAGCAAATCATAACCATTTCATAGACACCTCACACGACAACCTTTGTACAATATTTTCTGTAAATACATAACAATGGTTGCAACAATGATCTATACAGTCACAGTTTATGCCAATAACGTCACACAGAGATCGCCCAATGAAATGAATTGGCAGTAGGTTTAAAAGAAACAAAAGGAAGTATTTCTTCACACAGTGCACAGTCTTAGAGGATCGGTTTCATAGAAGAAACTTCCCCAATCCTGCTCCCTGGCTGCCAGTGTCTCCCTGTGACCCTAATCACCCCATCCATAGAGGCAGAGGATGGAAGGATCCATGGAGTCCTTAATCTCCTCTGTATCCCAATTTATAACCATTTATTTTCCTTTTGATTCCAGGGACCTGTGTCCATGGTGGGTTCATGGGCATCAGCAAACCCATCTCGACAGAGCTGAACTAGAGGGGGCTTTTCTATTCCTATCCCACTGTCCAGCTTACCCAGAGAAGGAACTTTACCGGGTGGCACCTTTGAACACAGATGGGAGATTGCTGGGATATTACCGTTTTTACCAGTCGTATGATGATTTGCTGGTGTACAGAAATGATCAGGAGAACAGAATTCAGTGTGGACAATGTAGTGATATTACCACGTATAGGAGTGTCACGTACTGTAACTCTACAATCCTGGCAATACATATCAGCTCAATTTAAATACAAAGCAACTAGTTCAGTCTAAAATACATCCCAGATGCCATCTACAACAGCCGCGTTTCCTACGCTGGTGCATCATGGCAGGACATTGACTTTGCTGTGGATGAAAGTGGGTTGCGGGTAATTTCTTCAACAGGGGCAAATACAGGTAACATTGTGATTAGCAAACGCAATAAAGGCTCCCTGCAAGTGCAAAATACCTGGTATAGCAGGACATACAAGCCTTCTGTTTCCGATGCTTTCTTTATATGTGGGGTTTTTATGCCACTAGATCTGTCCACACTAGGCAGGAGGAGATAGTTTCTATGTACAATATGAACACTGGGAAAGAGGGCAGAATGAGCATCATGCTGGATAAAATGTTCAACACAGTGCAAAGAATCAACTACCAGCCCTTGGACCATAAACTGTAGGTGGACAATGAAGACAACTTACAACCTGAGCTTCCACCCCACCTCCCAGTGAGGGCTTTCTTTGGTTTCTGTGCAAGTCAGTCATGCAGAGTGATTCAGAGTGATTCCCGCAGTGGCAGAAATGGCTGCCTTTGAATGCCAATGCAAAAATCAAAAATGCATCATCATCGCGTGGAAATATGCAGTTATGTTTTGACAGAACAAGGAGCAATGGTCTCAAGTTGCAGTGGGGGAGGTCTAGGTTGGATATTAGGAAAAACTATTTCACTAGGAGGGTGGTGAAGCACTGGAATGGGTTCCCTAGGGAGGTGGTGGAATCTCCATCCTTTGAGGTTTGTAAGGCCCGTCTTGACAAAGGCCTGTCTGGGATGATTTATTGGAGTTGGTCCTGCTTTGAGCAGGGGGTTGGACTAGATGACCTCCTGCGGTCTCTTCCCACCCTAATATTCTATGATTCTATGATTCTTTGTTTTTTACTGACACTTTCACAAGACATCAAAATAATCACAGAATAATTGGATTACAATCACTAATCATTAAAGTTAATCATTTAGAACAATTAGAAAACTAACAATTAGGGGCAGAGATTTACATGGGGGAGAATTAGTGCCTAATCTTGAGAGAAAAAACAAATTTTTGGGTCATGGTTGTGGAAAGAAATTCAATGAAACCAAAAGGCAGAAAATTCAAAATAGTGGAGGGAGGGTTTGTGTTTTTTACACAACACAATTAGCCTTTGGAACTCACTACCACAATATACCATTAAAACCAAGAGCTGAGCAGGATTCCAAAGAGACTTGTACATTAATATAGATGAGAATACCACATTTACAGTAATGAGGGTTACATGTATATTTAGCAGGGGCTAAAAAATTCCTGCTTCCGGGCACAAGTCAACCAGTAACTGATGGAGTTTAGGAAGAAATTTTCCCATGCACAGGATAACTGTGCAGTCCCCTGCGGGGTTTCCTCTGAAGCAGCCAGGACTGGCTCCTAGAGACAGGATACTGACTAGATGGACCACGGCTCTGATTCAGCCCGGCGGTTCCCATGTCCCTAGATAGCTACTGTATTGAAGGCAAAAGTGGTTCTTTAACTAGCCAAAGTCATTCCTTAACTGGAGGGTTTTTCACCTCCCTCATATGTGAAGTGGCAGCAGCACTCCATGGAAACGCAGACATTTTCGGTGCCCGTCAAGGTGAGCATTACTCACTTGTCAGCTTCCTTGTGCCTCTCCGTGTGGCATAAAGTGGGCAGCACAAGAACTAACCTCCCACTTGGCTTCCCCTCAGACTAGTGAGACCCTCCCTATTCTGGGGGTGTCGTTAAAATTGATCAGACGGCTACCGATAAATGGATCTGGAGCCCACATAGTGCCATGTCCCTGGGTGTGCAATGAAACATCCCGGGAGCTGATAATGTCTATTTTGCTACAGAGAGTTAAAGCGTTAACTTCCATTTCTCGGTGCCAAGGGACCCTCTCCTTGCAGTGCGGAAGAAGCCAAACTAGTAAGTTTCCTTGCTCAGCTCGCAGCCCAGCGGGGGCACTCAGCACCATTTCCACTTCAGTGAGAACATGCAGCCCACTTGTTTCCGAATCTGCTTGGTTTTCATCCCATAAACAATGGGGTTTAGCACAGGGAGGATGAGCATGTAGAGATCGGCCAGCAGGATGTGAATGTGACTGGGGACATGATGGCCAAAGAGGTGGGTTAGGAGAGTGAAAACTGCTGGGGTATAAAAGAAGATGATGACACAGGTGTGGGAGCCACAGGTGCTTAAAGCCTTGAGCCGGGCATGTTTGGTGGGGAGTCTGAAGACAGTCCTGAGGATCAGCGCATAAGACACCCCAATAAATACAACGTCTAGTATAACGGTTACAATCGGCACGGCAAAGCCATACCAGATATTGGCGGTTATGTCTGCACAGGCCAGTCTGGCCACCCCTATGTGCTCGCAGTATGAGTGCGGTAGGACGTTGCTTCCACAGAAGGGCAGCTGTTGGACCAGAAAGAAAACGGGGACAGTTATACACAAGTTTCTGATGACTATGGCCATGGCGATTTTCCCAATCTTCGCATTGGTGAGGATAGTCGTGTATCTCAGTGGGTTGCAGATGGCTACGTACCGATCAAACGCCATGGCCAGGAGGACGGCCGACTCGGCAACATACCCAAACTGAACAAGGAACATCTGGGTGAGGCAGGACTCGAAAGCAATTTCCCTGGCCCTAAACCAGAAGATGGCCAGCACTTTTGGCACTGTAGACGTAGATAATATTAAATCGCTGACTGCCAACATGCAGAGGAAAAGGTACATGGGCTCCTGGAGGCTGCGCTCTGTCGCAATAAGGAATATTAGAACACAGTTCCCTAAGAGAGCAACAGTGTACATCAAAGAGAAGGGGATGGCGATCCAGGTGTGCCAGTCCTCCAGGCCCGGGATGCCGAGGAGGATGAATGTGAGATGACTGAATTTTGTGCTGTTGAGAGCAGACATGATGAGGTGTGGGCTCTGCTTGGACGCTAGGCAAAGCTGGAAAGAAAGACAAGGTCAGTACTTGAGGGGTAGCGCCCCATTCACACTCACTTCTCCCTAACATTCTAGAGCGAAATTCACCCCCTGGCGAGGTTTTGCACAAGGCCCAGGGCCCTCTCGGCCACCGGAGACCAGTTCTTTTCACGAAATAGTGGCAAAGATTCACATAACGTGAACTTGAAATGTGCTTTCTTGGAATGGAATACAAACCTGAGTCTTAGAGCTACATTCAGACCAGTAAAGAACAGAAACATACCATGGGACAGTGACCGGTCAGGAAGAGCAGATGTCAGATATGAACACCTGCAAATCCACTGTAAACACGCCAGAGTGCAAGAATTATTGGGCAGATAGTTTCAGATAACTAATGCATGAAAGCATATATCAGTCAGCTCCAGGACGATAAAGAAACAGAAACCAAAAAGGTGAAGTTCAGCTTTGTTAGGAATTCTTCACCCAGCTCGGTTCCTACTTTGTATTTTCCCGTTGAGCGATGCTGAACGCAACAGTCAGCTACTGAACAACTAAATACATCGACAACTCAAAGTTTAGTCACTGCAGAAAGGGATTATTAATGGATTCATAGATTCTACAGCCACAGGGAACCACCGTGATCATCACGCCTGACCTCCTGTATAACACAGCCCAAAGAAGTGCCCTGAATTAATACTTGTTTGAACTAGAGCAGATCTTTCTAAACGCCCTCCACTTGAGTTCAAGATTGTCAGGGATGGAGAATCCACCTCAACTTGTGGTAGCTTGTTCCAAGGGCTAATCACCCTCACTGCTGAGAATTTGTGCCTTATTTCTAGTCTGAATTTGTTTAGCTCCACCTTCCAGCCATTGAATCTTGTTAGACATTTGTAGCCTGAAGAGCCCTCTGTTCTCACATTTCTGGTCTCCATCTCGGTACTCATAAAGTGTGATCGTGTCACCCCTTCACCTTCTCTTTGTTAAACTAAGCGGACGATCAGAAAGGGGGGCGGAGCCAAGCCGCAGCGTGCTCGCTGCTCCGTAGAGGAGACAGAGAAGAGGTAGGGACGGGGCCTTGGGGAAGCGGGTGGAACAGGGCAGGGGGCTGGGAGCACCCCCACAAGCCGAGCACCTCTGCCCTCACCCCTGAGCCCCCCCCACACCCAGCCTTCTACCCTGAACCCGCCCCACACCCAGCCTTCTGCCCTGCACCTCCACAACCCCCAGCCCTCTGCCCTCACCCCTGAACCACCCCCACACCCAGCCTTCTGCCCTGCACCTCCGCGCCCCCCCCCCCCCCGCCTTCTCACCCGGACCCCCCCCCCCCCCCCACCACCCCCCCCCCCCCCTGCCCCCCCCCCTGACCCCCCCCCACACCCAGCCTCCTGCCCTCCACCCCCACCCCCACCCCCCCCTCCGCCCTCCCCCCCCCCACCCACCCCCACCCCCCCGCCCCCCCCACCCCCCGCCTTCTGCCCTGCACCCCCACACACACCCAGCCTTCTGCCCTGCACCCCCACACACCCCCAGCCCTCTGTCCTAAACCCCCCCACACACCCATCCCTCTGCCCTGCACCTTCACACACACCCAGCCCTCTGCCCTCATCCCTGAACCACCCCCACACCCAGCCTTCTGCCCTTCACCTCCACACACACCCAGCCTTCTGCCCTGAATGCCCCCACACACACCCAGCCTTCTGCCCTGAACCCCCCCCCCCCCCCCCCCCCCCCCCCCCCNCCCCTTACACCCCCAGCCCTCTGCCATGACCCCTGAACTCCCCCACACGACAGCCTTCTGCTCTGCACCCCCACAGCCCTCATCCCTCTGCCTTGCCCTCTCCCTCCCCCCCCAGGTCTGGGGTCCCAGCTGCCAGCCCCATGCCAGCCGGCGGCCCGGCCGCAGGCCGCGCTCAACCCGCTGCAGGCCTAGGTGAACAGAACCCCAGGCTGGCAGCTTAAGATCAGCATTTTAATTTAATTTTAAATGAAGCTTCTTAAACATTTTGAAAACCTTGTTTAGTTTACATACAACAATAGTTTAGTTATATAATATAGACTTATAGAGAGAGACCTAAAAAACGTTAAAATGTATAACCGGCACGCGAAACCTTAAATTAAAGTGAATAAATGAAGACTCGGCACAGCACTTCTGAAAGGTTGCCGACCCGCGGTCTAAGAGTTAGTGCTAACTAACCGAGTATTGAAAGAGATTAAACCTCAGGCTTCACATTTAAATCACTTGCCAACTATTACCGGTCGGGATGATCCCTGTAGAAGTGTCATGTTCTCCCACATCTGCCAGTTCTGGAGTTTCTTGCCCCTTCCCTGCAGCACCTGGTGCTGCTCACTGTTGGAGGGGGGATGCTGGACGAGACAGACCCTGGTCTGACCCAGTCTGTCAATGCCTCTGTTCCTACGTTTCTGGTAGCTGCAGTTTGTACTTTCGTGCTTTTAATTAGTCTGCCCCAAACTAGCAGATTGTTTGTCAGTGAAAGCGTTATGGAGTCACAGTCTAACCCCAGCTCGGAGATGGCCAGAAGACTCTCCAGGGTAAGCGGGGAGCAGGAGACTCGGGTACTAATGACACCCCACACCCTTCCCTGGGCCCGTTAGACTGTCTGCTGGGACAGGAAATGGCCGTGTGTCCCAGGCAGAGACATGACATTACAAACCCTGCCTGGGCGACTGGCCTCTCCCTGTCTGTGAGCCTGGAAGCTGCATCTCTTGGGGGCATTTTCTCCTGGGTGCCGATGCCCTGCCCCTCAGCCTGTTCCATCACACTGCTTAAATGACAAAGGGCTCCTTCAGAAACGTGTCCAGCTGTCACCCGGGGCCAGATCCCCAGCTGGGGGAATCCGCACGGCCCTACCAAAGGCAATGGAGCTACGTCAGGTGACAGCGGGTGACGAGCTGCCCTTTGTTATCTGAGACTTACCAACTTCCTTGAAGAAGCACGGGAAAAACTGGAGTTGTTGCAACCAACCTTGGGAGAATGTCCTGGGTCAGCTTGCGATCCAGGGTCACTGGGATGTTGCACAAAGACAGCCCCATGTAATATCCCTTTGCAGTAGTTACACACAGTATTTCCATATGATCCACTGGGAAGACAAAGCACACTTCAGCCTTGCACGCGTGATTTGCAAAGTGGAGAATTCAGCTGCTCTGTTAGAATTACACATTCCCTGAAAATACAAAATAACAACATAGTTTCTATCTCCCTGTCTTTCTGTCCCTCCACTCACCATCGTTGGTATTTCTAAGGCACTGTCACCTCAGTATCTAAAGCCCTGAAGTTCATTATTATTTCACAGCTGAATCATTTGGAAGCTTGGCATAACGAAATGCTGGTGATTCTGGCCTGCTCTCCTCTGAACTATTGGGACGGGAAGGGAAATCAAGACATGCCTCCCCTCTCTGCATGGGACACGAATGATCTGTAATAACAGCACTTAGCAGCTCTTAGCAGCATCAGCCCCACGGGGAGGTGCAGCAGGTATTCTCTCTTTCTTGCACACTGGAAAAATGAACATAGGTCTTGATCTTACAGGGACCTCTCCTATGGAACGTCTTTGCAGGATCCGGGCCAGGGAGAGGCCAGGTGATGGGAGAAGAACTGGGAATGCCTATTTTCTGTTCCTGGGCTCGCTTCGCACCAGCAGCAATCCCCGATGAGAATACTGCAGCTCCTTGCAAGCATAAAACAAACTCTGCATTCGAGTCTATATTGACTGTGGGCTCGATCCTGCAAGATCCTATGTGCCCTCAGCTCCCATTAAACCAGTGGATGTTGAAGGTGCCCTTGGACTGGGTCCTTGGCATGCTAATGTCCCCACTGATGATACGCAACGGGCACATTTCTAAAGAGAGGGATGCAGCAATAATGGAGGCCTGCCCGGATCCCAAACGACTCACCAAGCTCCTGCTCCAGCCGGGGCTGAGGAATCTCTGCCTGCGATCCAGGTGGAGAGCTCCAGGCAACGTGAACCGCACTGAGCAGGGCTCAGACACAGGGATATTTATACTGCCTCCCTGGGAATCCCAGCGGTGTCCGAGCCACCAGGGAGCCCCAGGGACTCACCAGATTCTAGCTCAGCCTCTTGCAGGTGCGATCTTTAAAGGGGGGTTTCCCAGTGTTTGTATGAACGATATTCCTGATGGCTTTCCCCATCGCCAGCCCAAACGCCCAGGCTCTGGCTGCTATTCCACACGGGGAGCAGGGGAGCACCTACAAGCCCTAACGGGGATCCAGGCGCTGCTGCACTGGACTGGACACATGCAGCCAGAGCAGCTCCTGCCCCAGAGAGCTCTCAGCCTAAACAAAGGGTGGGAGCAGGGACGTCACATTGCCCCCAGTTTGCAGGTGGGGAACAGAGCTCCAGGGCCGCTAACCCCCTCCCAGCTCCCCAGCCCCACGAACCCTCCTCCTCTTCCTAGCAGCTGCCCCAGCTCGGTGGCCCTGCTCCCCACAAGCGGCCAGGGGCTCTTTGGGGAGGAGGGGTCAGGCTCAGATGCTCCAAACTAGCGGCTCCCTTCCCCAGTAGCCCCTACCCGGGAGCCTCCACTTCAGCCCCCCTGAGGTCTCTGGGGCACGTCTACACTGCAATTAATCGCCCTGCTGGCCGGGCTCAGCACACTGGGGCTGTGGAGACATTGGGCCTCTCTGCGTCCCTTCCCCCCCGGGGGTCTCGGAGCTTGGGGTTCAGCTAGCCCAGACACAGCCCCACAGCGAGCCCCAGTCAGCCCCAGGGGGCAGCCAGCTTTACCTGCTGTGTAGACCCCCCCCCCCCCCNCCTCCACCAGAACAGCTAGTCCCTGGCTCTGGTAATCTCCCTCTCACCGATGTACAGACCCTTTATGTTTCAAATAAAGGACAACTTGGAAATTATAGGAGAGCATTTATTTTGAAGGGCACCCCCCCCCCAATGTTTTATTTGTGACACACATTCATATCATCCAGACACTGCACTGTGCACTTCAGTCCCCGTTAGACCACTGGGTGTCTTGGTAAGTTGGGCACAAGCAAACAACATGTGTTTTTATAGGGTCTCATGTAAATGCGGACATCTAGGAATAAAGAACGTCGGCCGTACTTACAGGGTGGGGGACCCTGTCTTGGGCAGAGGTGAGTCTGAACAAGATTTGGGGGATATGGCGGATAATCAGCTGAACATGAGCTCCCAGTGTAACGCTGTGGCCAAGAGGGCTACTGTGAGCCTTGGATGTGAAAACAGGGGGTTCTTGAGAAGGGGGAAAGAGGTTATATGACCTTTGTATTTGGCTCTCAGGCAAGCACTGCTGGAATATTGTGTCCAGTTCTGGTGTCCATAGTTCAAAAAGGATGTTGGTAAATTGGGAAGGTTTCAGAGAAGAGCCGCCATGACAATGACTAAAGGATGAGAAAACCTGCCATATAGTGATAGACTCAAGGTGCTCAATCGTTTTAGCCTAACAAAGAGAAGGTTAAGGGGTTGTGACTGGTGTACCTACGTCCAGGGTGTCACCTGAAGTACTGGGGTCCCACTGAGTTCGCCTGTTCCCCCCAGAC
>QXTE01001159.1:7188-23664 GCA_003942145.1 Platysternon megacephalum
TTTTGCTGCAGGATGGCTACCTTTACATCTGCTATTGTGTGGCCAGGGAGGTTGAAGTGTTCTCCTACAGGTTTTTGTATATTGCCATTCCAAACATCCGAATACTCACTGTAATGGGGTGCTCACCTCTCACGAGCGCCCCCTGGTGGAGTGTGTGTGGGCCTGCACTTTCTTTCCCTGTAGCCCTTCTTGGCCATAGGCCCTTAATTAGTCCCGTGGTCTATCAATGGTCCCAGCCCTGGTATCAGGCCATACTCCAGGGCTTCCCCTTAGAGTTAATGTCCTCACCTCGTTTCAGGCCTCAGCTCTCCTGCTGGGCCACTAAAGGGGTCAGTTCCCCTTCTGGGGTGCCTCAAAGTCAGGGCTAATGTGTGTGTGTGGGGGAGATCCAGGCCTGCTCACTACTCCGGGTCCCAGCGCAGGGACCCTGTAGGTAGCAGCCATCCACTGTATCCCTTTAGCTAAGCGGCACCACTGCTCTAATTCCCTAGGCCATTTCCCTGAAGCCCCACGACATCACCACCCTCACCCCCGGGTCTTGTCATGATGAAGTCCCAGCAACAAGCCCAGAGCTCCTTCTCACTCTGGCAGCACGGACCTGTCTGAGGACCTGCAGCTCCCTCAGCCAGCCACATACCATCCACCCTCCTCCAGCTCCAGCAACGAACTGAACTCACTCTGGCCCTGCAGCTTCTATTATACTAGCCTGTTGGCCCCTGATTGGCTGTGTCCCACACAGCCACTCTAGGCAGCTTGGAGGATTCTCTCCACTGCCCTTTTCTGGGCTGCAGTGTGGCCGAGCCACAAAGCCTTCAGCAGGGGGCCTCAGAGGGTCTGGTATACCCCATGACACCCACCCTAGCTGGATTCAAGCTAGCTTAGTTCGGGTAGCCCATACACAGCTTTTGCTGTGTAGACATCCCCAATGTTAGTGGATTTTTTCACTGATTTCAGCTCGCCACTCAACAGCTACCGACGAGGTTTCACCAGTGGTTTTAATTCTACAGTCTCTTCGCTGGTATAAAATCACTGTAGGGGTTTCGTTCTCAGAGAACATTGCCCTGGAGTGGGCTGTGATCATTCTGAGCCTGCCAGGTAAGTTTCAGAGCTAATCTGTTTCTGACGCATATGTGCCAAAGGGTTGTCCCATGTCCCGGTGCATGCAACAGGAGTCTTCCAGTGACTTCAAGGGGTGCTGGGTGAAAGCATACATTTCCTGTTGTCTTGGTTATTCTACCTACATCGTATTTACTTTATGTTCCTCGGATGCAGGGATAGTGACAGGATCATGAAATATCCCCGTGAACAGGATGATAAAGCTCCTATCATCCAGTTGTGGCAGCTTTCACCATAAAGAGGAGGACACTTATATGCTTTAATGTTTTATCACACGTATCCTGTAGCTCTGCTATGACACAGGCAGATGGCGCAAGGAACAAAATGTACTAGTAAATCCTATTCCGAGCTGGGCTCCGAATCCGGCAGCAGGGTGGTGAACATAGAATAAATGCTTAGATTAGATTTAGATATAGCGATAAATAATCAGAATGAATTATATTGGGTTTTGATTGATTAGATTTAGATTTAAATCGATTATAGATTAGTAGTAGGTGCATATAGATTAGATTTTAATGGATTTGATTAGAATTAGATTTAAATAGATTAATTTAAAATAGAATATACCTCCATTTGACAGATTAAACGGAAATACATTGTGTTTAAATGAATTAACATTTGATTAAAATGTATTAATGGGAGTTCATGTTCACCCGATTATTCATGGCGAACGCCAAATCTTTTTCAGAGTCCCTGCTTCCCAGGAGAGAGTCCCCCATCCTGTAAGCCTGGCCTGTGTTCTTGGTTCCTAGATGTGTACATTAACATTTAGCCATATTAAAACACATATTGTTTGTTTGCACCCAATTTACCAAGAGATCTAGATCGCCCTGAACCAGTGACGTCTCCTTTTAATTATTTACCACTTCCCAATCGTTGTGTAATCTGCAAATTTCTTTAGATTTAGATAAACTGGATATAAATTGACAATTTAGGCTTAGAGTTGCCTTTATTAGGATTAAATTGCGATGAAATAGATTTAAACAGATTGGGATTGGGTTTAGATTGACCGGAAGTAGCTGTAAATAGATAGATGCTAATTTGACTGAGAGAATTTTCTTGATCACCTGTCAGTGTAGCACCTGGTTGGCCATTTAAACGAACCCTGAACCAATCACAAATTCCGATGACGAAGAGAGAAGTAAACAAGGCAGCCCCGGGGTAGTTTGTGGTGGGCAGAAAAAGGTGTTTCAAGGTCACACTATTTTTAGTCAAGTGGCAATTGACTAATCTATCTGTGGGAAGCCTTATAACATCCAAGCGGTCATTACTAATAACAGAGGAGGAAGCTATGCACTCTAGGTAGTTTTAGTTTTGTATTGCAGTGGTTAGGAAATAGAATAGAAATCCTAGAAATGTATGTCTGGAAGGGACCTCACTAGGTCATCCAGTAAAATCCTCTTCACTGAGGCAGGTCTAAGTATTATCTAGACCAGTGTTTCTCAACCTTTTTGGTGCCAGGGACCGATTTGCAGCCTTCCTAAACTGTGTCAGGGACCGATGCTGGTCCATGATGGACCGGTCGTTAAGAAACACTGAGTTAGACCATCCCTGACAGGTGTGTGTCTAACCTGTTCTTAACACACTCCAGTGATGGAGATTCCACAACCTCCCTAGGTAATTTGTTCCAGTGCTTCACCACCCTGACAGTTAGAAAGTTTTTCCTAATGTCCAACATAAACCTCCCTTGCTGCAATTTGAATCCATTACTTCTTGTCCCGTCCTCAGTGGATAAAGAGAACAATGCGAAGTCCTGTGAAGTCCTGGGTTCTATTCCCAGTTCTACCACATTCTCAAGTGCTTGAGTCCAGCTACTCAGTAAAGTATATGCTTAATGTTGAATCAATAGGATTTAAGCATCTGCTTTAATGTGAAGCCAACTGAGATCGGGTCCCCATTCTGCCAGGCGCTGCATAGACACACAGCAAAAGAGACAGTCCCTGCCCCAGCTGAGATCAGGGCCCCGTTGTGCCGGGCGCTGCATAGACACACAGGGAGAGACAGGCCCTGCCCCAGCTGAGATCAGGGCCCCGTTGTGCCGGGCGCTGCACAGACACACAGCGAGAGACAGGCCCTGCCCCAGCTGAGATCAGGGCCCCATTGTGCTCAGGAACAGAATTTTTTCTGTAAAAGTATTTTCTGTTTTCAGAAGAAAAAAAAATGATTCTCTTCAGTTTTCAAAACCTGAATGTTTTTTGTATTGAAAATGGAAACTATTTCCTAAAAAATGTCTGATTTCCACTTTTTCAAGGGGGGAAAATAAAACAATTTGTGTGGGAAACTGTTTGGCTTTTGTTTTCTGTCGTTTCAACAAAAACCCAGCAAATTTTAAGCAAAGCAAAAATTTGCTGGGAACATGTTTGTTTGGGTTGAAAACCTTTCTTCACTGTAAAAAAATGTTAGACCAAAAATTTTCAAAAAAGATCTACTATTTATAGTGGTGTCATTTCACAACCCCAGTGAATGTCGTTCCATTTCTCCATCCCCTACCCTCCTCTCCACCCCCAGCAGTGTGCTAACGTGACAAGTAAATTCACTAATCACGTTGTATAGCAGAAAACTCAGAGCAGGACAATTCAGCTTTACTCCTCTGGAGAGAATCATTGCAGGATTCATTCACTGTTTTATCCACTTGTCACCCCTAGGGGGCAGGGTTTGACTATGCACCAATGGAGGGAGCGTGGCCAGCATTGTAGTAAAATACACAACCATGTGTGTAAACATAAGCAGCTATGATGTATTTAACCCTTGTATTCTGTGTATCTGGTCACTATTCCCAGTTAGACGCCTCCTTTGTTCACGGAGAGAGTGATTTAACAGATTTAACAGATTTAAGAAGAACACCACGCACACTCTAACCACTAGATCCCACTGAATTCCCAGGGTTGGGGATAGAGCCCAGAGGTTGAGATTCCAGGCACTCCTGCTCTATCTATTACATAGCACTTTCTTTTTCCAGAGCTGGCAATTGAACCCAGCCATCGTGACTCCCTGTCCCTAAATCCTGTTGGGGCCTGTTAAATCTGGTGGCAATGAGTTCCGCAGGCTAACTGTGTGTGGAAGTATTTCCTTGAATTGATTTTGAATTTGGCCCCTTTTCAGTTTGCACTGAATATGACTTTGTTCTTGTGTCATGAGACAGGTAGAATAGCGGTGCCCAATCTATTCCATCAATCCTGTGTACATGTATTGTGTCTCCTCCATCTCCCCTCAAAGACAGATACTCCCAAATACTTTTGATGTTGAAGTCTTTCCATGCCCCTAATCAGTTGCATTCCTTGTTGTTCCAGTAGGGTGTTAGATGCCGAACAGCTGCCTTAGGGTTTGCAAAGGAGTTCTCCTTCTACAGTGGGTTATCCCCCGAAAAGTACAGAAGGGTGGATAGCATCAGAGAGCAGCTGCTAAGGATATAGCTACCTTATGGAGACTATCCTGGCATAGCTACATCAGCATAGCTGGGCTGGCATAACACTGTAGTGTAGACGCACCAATGGAAGGGGTTGGAAGACTTCTTCCATCGACCAAGCTGTGTTTACACCGAGGGCTATGTTGATAGCTACGTAGCTATGTCCACCTAACTTCTTAATGCAGACCAGGCCAAGGTAATGTGATTTCATGGATTAGGCTTTGGGGTAGGAGCCAGGAACAATTCCAGTCTCAATTCTCAGGCTGAGTCACTGTGTGAATCAGGCCTAACCTAACCACTTCTGGTCTCCCATCCCTGCAGTAGGTCAGCACCTGAAAATCGTGAACGGAGTTTATCACCACAACACTCCAGCGAGGGAGGGAAGGGTTACACCGATTTTACAAATATGGAAACTGGGCTGTATTTACACTACAGAGACTATACCAGTGTAGCTAGGTTGCCGTAGCTGTGCTGGCACAACCCCAGAGTGTAGACAGAGCCTACGCCAATGGAAGAGGTTTTTCCGCTCGGTGTAGGAACATCCCACTCCCCAAAGGACGGTAGCTAGGTCGATGGAAGCATTCTTCTGTCGACCTAGTTGTGTCTACACTGGGAGTTTGGTTGGCATAGTTATGGCGCCGTAGGGTGTGTTTTCTCACACCCCTGAGCAACGTAGCTATGTCAACCTAAAGATTAAGTCCTTTTAAGGAAATCTGACTCCTTTCCAAGTGGACCTGTTAATCTGCCTACTAAGATGCCACATTGGGCTCTTTGTCTCCCATTACCCCTATCCTTGCCAGTGTAGGGTATGCACCCCATCCTACTCTCCTTAAATAACACTGTAGGATTTTCCACTCACTTGGCACCATAGGCACCGACTCTGTGGAGCACCCATGGGGAAAAATTAGTGGGTGCTCTGCACCCACTGGCAGCCAAGCTCTCCTCACCCCCCCCACCCCACCTCCTCCTCCTCCCCCCCGAGCGCACCACGTACCCACTCCTCCACCTAGCTGCCAGCGCTTCCCGCCCGGGGACGGCGTTAGCATGCTCTGGGCGGCGGGGGGTGGGGAGAGGAGCGGAAACGTGACGTGCTCAGGGGAAGAGGTGGGGTCTGGGCGGGGATTTGGGGAAGGAGTTGGAATATTGGCAGGAAGGAGGTGGAGTTGGGGTAGGGACTTTGGGGAAAGGGTTGGAATGGGGGTGGGGCAGGTTGGTAAGAGGCGGGGCCTCATGGAAGAGGTGGAGTGGGGGTGGGGCCGGGGGCAGAGCGGAGGTCGAGCACCCAGGGAAAAGAGGGGAAGTCAGTGCCTATCCTTGGCACTGGTTTCAATGCCAACACATGGTGCAGGGCAACACGGACCCAGCCTGTGGTCTGTCTGTGCCTCAGGCCTGGTCTGCACGTAGGACAGGTCTACACTAAAAATGAAGTCAACTCAGCTATGTAAGTGATGTAAGTAAGCCGGCCTAACCCTCGGTGCAGACAGCACTAGTCGATGGAAGAATTCGTCCACTGACCTAGCTACTGCCGCTCAGAAAGGAGGAAGAACCTGTCCTATCAATGTAGGAAATGTCTACACTGACGGGCTTCAGCGGCAAAGCTGTAGATTACCTCTGAGAAGTGTCGACTAGCTCTTAAAAGTCAGAGTCGACGTAGCTACATCAGTTAGGGGTGTGAATAAAAGAATTAGATAAGTTCACGGAGGACAGGTCCACCAATGGCTGTGAGCCAAGATGGTCAGGGATGCAACTCCACGTTCTCAGTGTCCCTAAACCTCTGACTAGAGCCCTGCAAACCCGCGGGTATCCGCTTTATAGCCGTGGACCATTTCTGCGGATAGCAGCGCGGGTGCGGATACAAATTTTGTAACCGTGCAGGGCTCTGACGGTCAGAGCAGGCGGGCAGCTGTGAGGAAAAGTGGCGCGGATCCTCCACCTGCCCTGGGAGAGAGTCTTGGGGGGCTGGGACACTGGGCGGGGGGCTGCTTGGGCCCCTTGCCCAGGACAGATGGAGGGTCCACGGCCATCCCCACAGCTGCCAGCGCGGCTCTCCCCAACCGGGCTCCGGAGGGGGTGTGCCTTGGAGCTTCAGTCCAGCCCCCCGGCGTAGAGTCCGGCCTCAGTCCGGAGCCTCAGTCTGCCCCCCCCCCTTCCCGGGTCTGACCTAGTATGGCCGTTCTTATGAACAACACACACCTCTGACGGACAGAGCTACACCTAACTCAGTGTAGACACAGCCATGGCGACGGAAGAACGTGTCCGTCAGCATAGCTAACGTCCCAGCGAGGCGTTCCTACAACGGAAAAGCTCCATCCATTGGCTGCGTCTCCGCTATGAGGTCACGCCACCATCGTTAGGGAAAGGTTTTAAAAACGGTCACCTTTCTTCCAAGTTTTGGCTTTGCGCTCTGAAAACCAGCCTTCAGTTCTCCTCTGAAAACTCTGCCAAACAATTTTTTTTCATTGTTGTCACCATTTTTCCTCAGAACCCCCCGCCCCCCGCCCCCCGTTTCCTGACCGGCTCTAACTACAGGCGTTAAATAGAAACTAAATAAGTGCCTTCATGGGGAGAAAATCCTGGCTATTGAAAGGTGCTTTAATGTAGCCGAGAAAGGCAGAACAAGAACCAATGGCTCGAAGCTAAAGCCAGGCACATCCTAGTTAGAAACAAGGCACAAATGTCTAACAGTGAGGGTGATTAATCACTGGAAGAAACTCCCAAGGGAAGTGGTGGATGCTCCATCTCTTGATGTCTCGATGACTTTCCGGAAGATGCTTTTAGTCAAACACAAGTCACTGCGCTCAGTACAGGAGTGACTGGATGAAATTCTTCGGCCTGTGTTATTTGGAGCGGTTTCTTGCAACACGTTAAGTCCTTATGCCTCACCATCTCATCCACCTTGTTTTGAGCTGTGACATGCTGAGGACCTTTCCCAGACCTGCAGAAGAGCTCGGTGGACCTCGAAGGCTTGACTCTCTCACCAACAGAGAGTTGATCCCATAAAAGATATTACCAGAGGTGACGCGTGTGTGTCAGACATGCCAAACCCATGAAAAAAACCCTCAGAAATTGGGCTTATTTTTGGCTTACTTGGCTTGTGAGTTGCTTTTTGGCTAGTTTTTGGCTTGTAGCTTGTTGTAGCTTGTTGCTTCTTTTTTTTTTTATCAGCTCCCGGCAATCAGGGGCAAGGGGGGGGGGCAAAGGGCTAGCAGGGAAGGGGAGGAGAGAGTCAGGGGTGCACAGCGGGCCCACCCCAGTCCTAGACAGCATGCCGGGGGGATCTAGTCACACAGGAGGAGTATAAGGGCCCTACCTTCAATCAAACCCTAACCCCTCCCCTTGACCCCTTAGTCCCTCCCACCTGTCACCGGAAGTCCCACCCCATGGGGGTATTACTTCCGGGGTCAAGGTGCCACCTGACCGGAAACAAGGTGTGTCATGTGACCCCTCTAAAAACTCTTCCCACCACCTTCTACCAATCAGGAGGGGTTTTGTCCCAACAGGACCACCCCAAGAGGAGATTTTGACCAATCAGGGTGACTTCCGGGGTGGGGGGTTGACGCACCCGGAAGTGGGTCATGTGACCCCTCTAAGAACTCCCACCACAACCCTCTACCAATCAGGAGGGGTTTCGTCCCGACAGGACCGCCCCGAGAGTAGATTTGACCAATCAGGGCTAGTTCCGGGGTGGGGTGACCCGTCCAGAAGTGGGCCGTATGACCCCACTAAGAACTCCTCCCAAGGCCCTCTGCCAATCAGAGTGCAGCACCATTACCCCATAAATCCCAGCGCCGGACAGAGGAGGCCATCTCTTACCAAGGACACGTGTTTTAGAAATCATGGAAAGGCTGCTGAGAGGAAACATGGACTCCTTCACCACCCCCGGGAGAACTTTGGACTTTGTTTTAGCCCCGAGAGTCTTTGACCATCCGCGGAGAAAGCGCTACATCAGCGACAGTTCCGAGGAGGAGGAGGGAGCGACCAGGGGAGCCCTTTGGCCCAGCCGTTGATGGATACGCCAGAACCCGAACCCAAAACCCAACTGCTTGTGAGACACCCCGATGAGCCTCTCTTTGTCCACCCCCTCAGAGGTGGAAGGCGATTGCGGCTCGGGGGACAAGGCGAACGGAAAAGACGTTGCACAGGTAAATGAATGATTAAGAAGCGACGGTCAAGGAGGGGGCGTAATGGGGTTAGGAACCGGGGGTTGTGTACATTAAAAACAAGCAGTGGGGTGCTTACACTGTTTCTTTTCTGAAAATCCTTCTCAACAGCTCGACGATGCCTTTCTAGAGGACCCGGAGGCCCTGGGCAGCGTTGCATCAAGCAGCGAAGATGAACCGGGACCACCTTGTTTTTGCTGAACGCCGATACAAGTTGTTGAAGAGGACTCGGAGGATGATGGCAATGAGGAGTTTAGGAGGAGGCTTGGCATAGAACTAACCGAGCCAGTGCCACGTCGTGAGTGTAAAAAAGTCCTGCGGACTATTGTACGCGTTGCTGTTTATGCTGTCCTTAAACACGGCCTTAGGGAAAAGCTTTTTGCAGATTGTGAGGGCTGTGTCATAGATGCGCCAGCCCAACGGCACCATGACTGTGTGACTTGGACTTCAGTGGATATAAACGGCAAGCTCCGGGGCCTGTGTGCTGAGCTGTGTTTGGAAAGCTTATGAAACACTGTTATTGCCATAGGTTATGCTCTGCATTGTCTGTGCCTAACCGAAGAACATTTAGCGCAAGGGGTGACCTTGATAAATGCTGTGCAATTCAGTGGAGACCCTGACCGTGTTTTAAAGAAAATGACCAAACCGGAAGATGCTGCTTACAGCGTTATATTGACCATCTAATCCGCACAAAAAGTTACAGAACCCTGCTTAAGAAAAAGACTATTTGTAAAAAATCTAAAAGGATTAGGTTAGAGAATGGTGAGGGGACAAACATGCGATATAAAACTTGGTAGCTGTAAAAAAAATTTTTTAAAAACCTATTGAAAAGGGGCTTTGTGACTATCTGTGTTTTGTTAGAAGGCCTTTGGCCCTTAAGTGAGCTAAAAGTTTTAATGAAGCATCTTGGTTTGTTTTTCTAGGAGCTGTATGTCTTTTAAATAAAAAAAAAATTGTTTGTGAGAATTAGCGTGTGTGTGTGTGTGTGTAAAAGAGACCCATTTATAGCAAAAAGCTGAAATGTATGTTGTGGGCGGGGAAAAAATCCTAACAATGTGCTTACAATAAAACAAACAGGGCTAGTTCAGACATGTGTTTGAGTACAATAGAGTTAATATGGAGATATCCCTATCTCATAGAGCTGCCCTTCATTAGCAGGACTTAAGTGGCCCACTCAAGGATTGAACTCACAAACCTGGGTTTAACAGGCCAATGCTCAAACCACTGAGCTATCCTTAGTTTAGTGAAGTGAGTGGGTTTAACCACACACACACCCTCCCTGAATATCCAGGGAAGCTGCAATTACCCTTGTTACTATAGGGTTACATTTGATGGGGGTGCACCCATAGTAAGGGGCGGCGGGGGGGTGGGGGGTGGATGGTGACTTCTGATTAATATGAAATGAAATAAAACCTCAGGAATTCACACATGCTAGTGGACAGTTTAAATATAACCCCTGGGGTTGGTAGCACCCTATTGGACAGTTTAAAGGACACAGGAGTTGGGGAAATGCTATTCAATAGTTTAAATATGGCCCAGGAGGTGGTTGAATGCTATGGGTCATTCTTTCTAGGAAACAACCCCCCACCCAAACTTTAAGCATGAAAGAAACATGTTTTAAAAAACAGCCAAGATCCAAGACATTCATTGATATTTGCAAAGGCCCCCCACACTTGGAAATGGGGACTGTTTAATACTGTAAGAAAGCCACAAATGTATTTTAACTTAAAGGGGGGGAAAAAAGCCCTGTTGTGCAGACAACAGGGTTTCACTACCCCCAGATCACAAAAGGGAATGCTATGGGAGGGGTGATTAAATTAACCTGTTAGCAACTGTGTTGAAGTCTGTTTGAAACAATGGGCTAAAATGGTATAAAAAGCTCAGGTATGCTGCAGCCTCTCCTTTTCAACAGAAAAACTTTCTTGGATAGCTGCTGGATTGCAAAAAGAGGTAAGACTTGCTGTCTTTAACTCTGAAACTATATATTATCTATTGCCACTCTTTGCCCAGGCTGTCTTAGTAAAATAATGGTGCCTATCTTGATTGCAGTGTGATCTGTTTAGCATGGAACTAGTAACTTTAAGCTGCAGTTCACCACCAGGCCAAGGTAAAAACCATTTTAACTATAGTTGTGCTTAATACTGTTACATTTTTTAAAATAAGTATTACACAGGTTGTATAAGGGTTTGGTGGTAATACTAACTAACATTTTTGCTTGTTCTTTAACCTGAAGGCCCAAACACACATGGGAGGGGGGGGAACAGAACAAGCATTTGCCTGCAACACTTTACCCCATAGTGAAAGGTAACTTTTTTTTTTTTTTTTTTTTTGGCGCAATTGGCTTTTAAATGCATGGGGGTTTATTGCAAAGTATATGGTTATGCTCAGTGACGTAGCAAAGTTTGAACAGCATTTAGGAGTTAACATACAGGTGGTGCTGTATACGGCGAAAGGTGGCTGGGGCTTTTTTAAAACGGGGGGCACAGTGTACCCCAAGACTTATTTTATCCTGTTGCACGATGAGCATTACTATGGGGTTCTGGATGTAAAAAAGTTTGTTTGGAGCGAAAAATTATTGAGTTTTGCCACACGGTGTCCAGCCACGACCACTCTTGCAGATATCGTTGCCGCCTCTGCTTGAGAGTAACGTGCTCAGACAGCGTGGGCGTGCGGCTGCGGTGTCCTAGCTGTAGACGTATTGCCGGTCCAAAGAGTGTTTAGACAGGCATTCAACTTGGTTTTTTGATGCACAGTTGATATGTCTGTCTAAACACTCTTTGGACCAGCAATACAGTCTACAGCTAGGACACCGCAGCTACGTGCCCACGCTGTCTGAGCACGTTACGCCTTTCGCCGTATTCAGCGCCACCTGTATGTTAACTCCTAAATGCTGTTCAAACTTTGCTACGTCACTGAGCAGAACCGTTTTTTGATCTGACCACCCCAGTTTCTCATGCAACTTTCTCGCCTCTGCTAACAATTCCACGTCCCTAGGTTTACGATTGGATATGACGGCCAAAAGCCCACCCGCAAAACACAGATTGGTACTGGTGTAAGTCAGGTCTACTAAACACTGTCTCTTTTTATGAATAATTTGACTGCTAAGGATAGAATTTAAAACTCTACGAGCGCCCCCACCCCTGTTTTTTACAACTGCCACAACGAGGCGCAATGTCCCATCGACATGCAACTCTCTATTACTCTGTAGCAGCTTTGAGGTTTGATTTAAGAAATCCTCAGCAGACAGCTCATCCCTAGTTCTTCTGACCGAAAACAAAGGGTTAGTTAAATTACGGCTCTCTAAACGTAACTGAACATAATCATCAGGGCCTACCCTACCATTAACGTCATCGACCACTAACTGTATTCCCCAGTGTATGGCTTCAACAACCTGCTGAGCTGAATTGATTGGCTCAAGATTGACAAAACGAAATTCCTCACAATACACTGACCCCCCAAATCTAGATAATTCACGTTGCCAACTTCTCACTCTCTCCATATAGACCTCTGCATTTTCGGGGTTACTTGGGGGTTCCTCTACGGGACCATTAGCGGCATCTTCTACATCAGAGGTGCCTCCGTGAGAATCATTGGGAGTAGACAAGGACCCGTCTAGAGAGCCCTCTGGGGAATTTGCTAAACCAGAGTCTGATTCCGCCTCCCCATTTTCAGACAAGTCAGTTTGAGAGCCTCCAGTAGGGGGCATCTCTCTTTGTTTTTTTTTCCTCATTACCTCTTTAGCCCTTTTTTAATTTTTTACAACGACTCTGGCCTGGAACTTTTTGGCAGCCATCTGTTTATCCCCCAAGCGCTGTCCCCCCTTTTGTTTACACATGAGCTGATGTGTACCCTGGAGGGTGCCCCTTTTACCCAGGCCCCTTTCCACGACTAGTCACACCTGCTCAGAACCACCCTTTCCAGCCCTCCTGTCTTTCAGCATTGTTCTGAACAAAGCATCATATTTTTCCCAAATCTTTCTAGAATCCCGTTCTTTTAGGGCTTGGCTACACTTGCAGCTGTACAGCGCTGTGAGTTAAACCTGCCTTTATACAGCTGAGTAGGGAAAGCGCTGCAGTCTGTCCACACTGACCGCTGACAGCGCACCGGCGTGGCCACATTTGCAGCGGCATTGGGAGCGGTGCATTATGGGCAGCTATCCCAGGGTTCAAGTGGCTGCAATGTGCTTTTCAAAAGGCGGGGTGGGGTGGAGTGTGACAGGGAACGTGGGGGGAGAGAGAGTGGATTTTTGGAGGGCCGAAACTGTGTCAGCACCCTGCCTTGCAAGTTCCAATCCCCCTCCCTCCTCCACCCCTCTCTCTCACTGAAAGCAAACAGCAGCTGTTTGTTTTTTTCGCACAGACCAGATAAGCAGCCGCTCGCCGAAACGGACCCCCCATGCGCCGCCTCTCTCTTCAAGCAAACATTAGCTGTGGGGGCTCCAAAGGGAGCCCCCCTGCCTGCCTCTACTCATTCACAGCAAACAGTAGCTGTGTTTGTTTTTTGGATAAGCAGCTCCCGGAGCCTCCGGAGTTCACAACAAAACAAGGAGAGGAACAAGAGAGGAAGCTTCACTTAAAGGGATTATGAGGAGTTTCCAGAGGTCAATCACTGCGTAATAAGATTACTCCCCGTTTACACTGGAGCACCAGCGTCTCAGCCACTCCGCAACAGCTGTTAATCCTCTCGGGGAGGTGGAGTACCTGCAGCGCTGAAGCCGCGGAGATACAGTGCTGTACGTGCCTTGCCAGTGTGGACGGGGAGTGAGTTACAGCGCTGTGGGTGGCTTTATTGCGCTGTAACTCTCAAGTGTAGCCAAGGGCTTAGACTCCCTGAGGATACAGCATCCATCACTTTTCTGAGGGAAGCATCAAACTATTCCCAAATACTAGAATATGGGGGAGCTGTGACGAGCTTATGGTTTTGGGAGAATGGTTTGTCAGTCCTTGGTTTTTTATTCACAACCCCTAGAGTGCGTGCTCCGGGATAATAATAATATATGGAGATATACCTATCTCATAGAACTGGAAGGGACCCTGAAAGGTCATCAAGTCCAGCCCCCTGCCTTCACTAGCAGGACCAAATACTGATTTTTGCTCCAGATCCCTAAGTGGCCCCCTTAAGGATTGAACTCACAACCCTGGGTTAAGCAGGCCAATGCTCAAACCACTGAGCTATCCCTCCCCCCACAGTTGGGTATTTTCGCTCACAGTTTTCTCAGGGCTTGGTGTGGCAGTGATCGCTGAGGAACTGGAGTTGTGGTCGTGTGGTTGTTTTTTACCAGAGTCTTTTGTTTTGTCCTTGGGTTTGACGTATATGAGGTTTGGACTGCCCGGATGCTTCATCTGCACTCTTGTGCTGTTTTGCGTTGTTAAAGGTCTCAAAGCAGATTCCTGGTTCTTTGCCAGTTCTGGAGGAGGTGTCCTTGTAGCTCTGACTACAGCATTGTCAGAAAAGTTGCCCATGCCTATGAGGGGGGAAAAAAACCCCACAACATTTTACAAAACTGAACTTTACCATCTCTCTCACCCAGTAGCGGCGCCAGCTTTGCTGGCGCCCTAGGCGGCGGAAGGTCCCGCCCCCAAATTTGAACGGGCGGCGGGGGCGCAGGCGCCCCCAAAATAGCAGCGCCCTAGGCGACCGCCTAGGTCGCCTAATGGAAGCGCCGGCCCTGCTCTCACCCACACCTATGTATTTACTTAAAATACAAAACCTCATAGAACAACCAAACCAATAAGCAAAATATATTTACTGGACTTCATCCATCCATCAGTCACTGATGCTGGTGAATTTTCCTTTTCAACTGTCTCTTTCCTTTTTCTTTGAGCTTGTTTTCCCTCTGGTCTAAGGCTCTCTCATGTTTTGACTGTACTGTGGAGCAAATAACATTATTATAAAACACATGAAACTGTCTTGTCAACTTATATATATATATATATTCATTCATTAGGGTGTTTTTTCTATTTAAAAAGTCATAGCTTTAAAACAAAATAATCCATTTCAGGCTATACAACAAACACAGGTTTTTAAATACATCTCATTTTGCAGAATAAAAACCAAAACTGCTTTTAAAATCCATTTTGCACAGAAACCCTTGTTTGAAGCACACATACCACCAGTTTAAAACCCCACAGTTTGCAACCAAATACTTTTCAAAAACCCACATGCATTTAAAAGGCCCATGCTTGTTCTGTCCCCTAGGCTGGCGGTGCTCCTGACTGAAGTCTAAGTCACACAGTCATGGTGCCGTTGGGCTGGCGCATCTACGACACAGCCCTCACAATCTTCAAAAAGCTTTTCCCTAAGGCAGTGTTTAAGGACAGCATAAACAGCAACGCGTACAATAGTCCGCAGGACTTTTTTACGCTCACGACGTGGCACTGGCTCAGTTAGTTCTATGCCAAGCCTCCTCCTAAACTCCTCATAGCCATCATCCTCCGAGTCCTCTTCAACAATTTGTATCGGCATTGAGCAAAAACAAGGTGGTCCCGGTTCATCTTCGCTGCTTGATGCAACGCTGCCCAGGGCCTCCGGGTCCTCTAGAAAGGCATCGTCGAGCTGTTGAGAGAGATTTTCAGAAAAGAAACATTGTAAGCACCCCACTGCTTGTTTTTAATTTACACAACCCCCGGTTCCTAACCCCATTACACCCCCTCCTCGACTGTCGCTTCTTAATCATTCATTTACCTGTGCGACGTCTTTTCCGTTCGCCTTGTTCGCCGGTGACTCCCCTGAGCCGCAATCGCCTTCCACCTCTGAGGGGGTGGACAAAGAGAGGCTCATCGGGGTGTCTCACAAGCAGTTGGGTTTTGGGTTCGGGTTCTGGCGTATCCATCAACGGCTGGGCCAAAGGGCTCCCCTGGTCGCTCCCTCCTCCTCCTCGGAACTGTCGCTGATGTAGCGCTTTCTCCGCAGACTGTCAAAGACCCTCGGGGCTAAAACAAAGTCCAAAGTTCTCCCGGGGGTGGTGAAGGAGTCCATGTTTTCTCTCAGCAGCCTTTCCATGATTTCTAAAACATGTGTCCTTGGTAAGAGATGGCCTCCTCTGTCCGGCGCTGGGACTTATGGGGTAATGGTGCTGCACTCTGATTGGCAGAGGGCCTTGGGAGGAGTTCTTAGTGGGGTCATACGGCCCACTTCCGGATGGGTCACCCTGCCCCCGAACTTGCCCTGATTGGTCAACATCTCCTCTCGGGGCAGTCCTGTCGGGACGGAAACCTCTCCTGATTGGTAGAGGGTGGTGGGAGGAGTTCTTAGAGGGGTCACATGACACACCTTGCTTCCGGTCAGGTGGCACCTTGACCCCGGAAGTAATACCCCCATGGGGTGGGACTTCCGGTGACAGGTGGAAGGGACTAAGGGGTCAAGGTGTGGGGTTAGGGTTTGATTGACAGTAGGGCCCTTATACTTCTGTGTGACTAGATCCCCCTGGCATGCTGTCTAGGACTGGGGTGGGCCGGCTGTGCACCCCTGACTCTCTCCTCCCCTTCCCTGCTAGCCCTTTGCCCCCCCCTTGCCCCTGCTTGCCGGGAGCTGATCAAAAAAAAAAAGCAACAAGCTTCTGGGATAGCTCAGTGGTTTGAGCATTGGCCTGCTAAACCCAGGGTTGTGAGTTCAATCCTTGAGGGGGCTGTGATGGGTTGGATCACAGAAACCCCCTTGTGTGCTGCCAGCTGATGTGCGAAGACTACTTCTGTTTCTATTCTCCCCCGCCAGCTCACTGGTTTCAGCTCTTGGCGAAGCCAGACACACCCATCTGCTCCAGCACAGACTCAGGGTCTGAATAACCTGTCCCAA
>QXTE01001162.1:12070-25756 GCA_003942145.1 Platysternon megacephalum
GTCACTAATTCAACATTGTTGTGTCACCATGGCTTCAGAGAAGGGCTAGAGGTCTGTGACGGAGCCAGCTCTTGTTTAAACTAGGGCACTTTGTGAACAAATGGGTGAAACAATAGCTGAAAGGTAAAACAATTGCAACTAATTGGAGAGACTTGAATATTTGTAATCCTTATCCCCTCTCTAAAATGATTAAGTACCCGTGAAAGGTGCCAGAATGACAACATTGGGGGAATGAGGTCTTCTGTTTCATGCATCAGTGTGAGAACTGTTCCTAGTCCATTTCACCAACCCACTTGATCCTATGTTATAACAGAAGGGTCCAGTGGTAACCCCTTAGAAATCCACCTGTCTCTATCATTGGATCTTTCTGTCAGTCAGTTTCTGTATGGGTCAAATACAAAATGGTGCTAGTCACAGCTCTGGAGGATTTTCTCTAACACTGAGCATGCCAGTCTAGAGTTAAAGACCTGATTGGAAATCCCAGTCCCCATAGAGATGGCGTATGGAGAGAAGATTAAAATTACACAACTAAAAATGTAGGGTCCGCCTGATTTTTTGTTTTGCATGGATCGATATACACTGAAGTAACAAGTAGAAGAAATTCCTGAATCGTTCTCTGCCTTGTTCCATCAGCCGCATGGTGCAGCAAACATCAAAGCAATCTGGTGGAATGATGTTACTGCGGGAGACAGTCCCTTCTTCCTCCGTTTGTTTCTCATTACTTTTTCCTCTTTGTGTCGTACCACTCCAGCCCAAATGGCAAGAGATGTGTGGGGTCTCAGTAGTAAACTCCACATTGCTTCTTCAAGCTGATTGTGCCATGCTGGTGCCAGGCTTTTATCATTTTCATTTATGATGGCTGTTTTTCATGTACATGCCAGCAGTGCTCATATGCTGAAATGAAATTGCCAGATATTGATGGCCATCTGTGTTCGAACCTCCCACTACCAGTAGGTGGTCTAATTAAGATGGCAGGTGGCGCTGCTTTCTCTTAGCACACCCTGGTGCATCGGGATCCGTGGCAATGGGCTTTTTGACTAGACTCCACCATACACTGCCCAGACCCATTCTAAAACTTGTAATCAAAGCAATGGATGATTTACTAGAGCAAGCTGTTATAAAATGTTGGTCTAATTATGTTGATACAGGAGCATATTTACTAAACTGATTAGCATGTGACATGTTGTTTACCAGTCTGAGCATGGAAAAAGTGGATTCAGACTGAAGATGTCTTCTCTGATAGCCAGTGATACAGAACCGAGACGGGTGGTATTACAACCGTTTATACGGTCTCGATAAGGACCACGGTGTCCTTCAGTCATCTGTATTTTTAATAAGTGCATTCTCCACACTGTGAAAGCCATGGAAAAGTTTGTCAAACATACTGTGAACATCATTTCAATGACACTGGTCTTTGACTTCCCTCGGAGTTTATTAAATGGTGAAATATGTTTTGAAGAAGGTCTCTACATTCTCTGGGGCAAGGGCTGTTTAGACATTTGTACAGCAGCCAAACACAATGGGGTCCTGATCTCCATTGTAGCCTCTGAATACTACTGGAATTGAAATCAATAACAATGGGTAGGTATCCATAACTACTTATTAGTAGCTAGATCCATGTAATAAAAGGCAATTTATGATTAGTTCAGTCAAATTGCACACTGAAAAAAGAACGGTACTAGCCTTGTAATATCATCAGCAACATACAAGAGACAAGACTCTGTATCCTTCCCACAGGGTCATTAGAATAAGCATCTTGACCAGCCTTGGAAAAGAGTCAGAGAAGCATCTCACTCATGTTGCAGCAGANATGTCTTGGCTCTGCCCACCATAATGTTGGCAAATATGCCAGAGCTATTCCTGGTGCCAATCCTTCAGTCATCTGTATTTTTAATAAGTGCATTCTCCACACTGTGAAGGCCATGGAAAAGTTTGTCAAACATACTGTGAATATCATTTCAATGACACTGGTCTTTGACTTCCCTCGGAGTTTATTAAATGGTGAAATATGTTTTGAAGAAGGTCTCTACATTCTCTGGGGCAAGGGCTGTTTAGACATTTGTACAGCAGCCAAGCACAATGGGGTCCTGATCTCCGTCGTAGCCTCTGAATACTACTGGAATTGAAATCAATAACAATGGGTAGGTATCCATAACTACTTATTAGTAGCTAGATCCATGTAATAAAAGGCAATTTATTATTAGTTCAGTCAAATTGCACACTGAAAAAAGAACGGTACTAGCCTTGTAATGTCATCAGCAACATACAAGAGACAAGACTCTGTATCCTTCCCACAGGGTCATTAGAATGTCGTAGAACTGGTCGGAACCTTTTCTCAGTCTCTTCGTAGAGTGAGTACAACGTCGTCTTCCAGTCCATTCATCCAGAAGTGACATATTTGTTAGGCTGGGAGTTTCAGAAGGTACCACTCCCTATTACAGCTGAAAGAAAAATGACATAAGAGCGGCCACCAGGGCTAGAGAAGTGAGACAGTCCAACCGCCAGAAACAGAGAGAACATGAAGCATAGAAACATGGTGAAATATGGTATCTATTAAATAAAAGGCATGTGCAATATATTTTAAAATCTAATCCATAAAAGGGAGTGCTCAGCTGTCCTAATTTCTTTCAAAGCTTTGTGCTTAAAAGTATGTATTTAACATAAGTCAGATTTTTCCAGTGCCAAAAGCAAAAAGTGACATCGTTTCCAGATGTAGCTTTTAGCAGATCATGTCTTGAGTAATTAAGTGCTGTCAGATCTGAGAGGGCTAGTAATTGAAGATGTATAGAATCCAACTTATCGCCAAACGATACTTGACACTAGGGAGAAAGTGCAAATAAGATTCTTCTAGCACAAGTCTTTTCATTCTGGCAATGAGCTTTGAGGTGTAGACAAGAACTTTCATTTCCCTTTAAAATGGAAAAGTTCTAGTGGAAAAAGTTCCCAGGAACTTTGGTTACGTGTGCTGAATTATTTAGCGCTTTACGTTCCTATGTTTGCTGTTATCTGCAGTTGGAAAAAACACACACAAATAATGTACTGCATCTAACCTGCCCTACTTAGTCAGAGGAGACAGACAGTTTGACTCCAGAGCTGAACGTCAGCTGTTTGGATTCAGCTCTGCAATGCTCAGAATAGTTTATACCACAGTCTAAACTGAGCCATCGGCAATAGGATCTCCAGCCCCTGAAATGTCAGGAGATCAAGTTCACTCCAGGCAGGAGCTGAATTTTCAATCCAGGAGGCTGCATCGTTGTCTAAAGCTCAAGATTATTCAGGTGAGTTGGTTTACTAACATGTCAACCAACAAGATTTGTCCTCCTAAATTTAATTTATACTTTGGATTCTTCTTGCCATCTGTAAATAATATATGCTTAGAGCAACATTTTAGAGGCCCATTTTCAGTTTGCTAGGACTGTTCAAAAGTCCTCAACTGCACCAGCCCAGCTAGTGGGTGATGGAGTCCTAAATTCAGGGCCACCTTCTGTTTTCCCCTGTGCTGGTGTGGATACAAGCAAAGAGAGAGGTTGCAGGTGGGATGCAGCTGGCAGGTGAGATGCTGACCTAGAAGTCCCTGGATGATAGGTGAGTAGCCTAGCTAACATACTCTATAGGGGTCATGGTCAGTGAGACAGAGGATATTGCTAAACTCCAGCCCCTTGCATATTTGCTGACATCTACCAATAGACACCAGTGGTGAAATCCTGGCCCCATTGAATTCAGTGACATCACGTCGTGCTCCATTCTATAGAAGCACCCAGGGACTGCANTAAATCCTGTAAGTAAAAGTTACAGTTCAGTTACAGGATATGAACTTCAAATAGTGATCTGCAGAGAGTCTGCCTCAGGGATATCAGTCTTGTATACGAACACAAAGCCAGTTTGCAACATGTTTATCTACCTTCAGCATGATTTAGTGTGTACAGGTGTAATGGGGCAAATACAAAAAATGTAGCAGAACCAGATAGAGCTCAGTGATTCATTATATTGAAAGGATGGCATAGAGCAAGAGCCGCAAACCAGTTTGTGTTACACCCGCTGACACACTGGATTTAACGTAGTGAGCCATATTCCAGGTTTTGCAAGACTGCGGCCCAAAAGAAGAGGCTGTTGTGAAAAGGAGAGACCTTTATGGGGTCTGGGAGAATATTATGGGACACATGCTCAGCTGGTGTAAATTGTCATTGAAGTCAACGGAGCNNNATGCCAATTTACACCAGCTCAGATCTGCCTTCAGATTCCTACGTGGCTATTTTTCACTTCTTTTTTCTCTCTTCACATGCCAACAAATGGTGGGCAATCAAGCAATGTGCATCCTTCATACCACTAGAATGTTATGGCTAGTTATAATAACTAGAGACTGACTGTTCACCTGACAATCAACTTCTTTATGTTTACCCAAATGCCACCAGGTATGCTGAGAGTTAGATATGGATAACAGGGTTCAGGTAAGAGGGGGAATTTTCAGTGTCATTAACAGACTTTTGGGGATTTTTCAGATAACTCAGAGATGTGGGTAACTGAGGTTGTCCAGATCATTTAGGTCTCACTATATAACTTTGTGGGATGCTGATAATTTCCTTGGAGATGTTTTCGTTTCCTTTATTATTCAAATGAGCTATCAAACTTGTGTCCTCATTAAAAAGCTTATGATGCTTTTTTCATGACTTAGTAAGTTAGCCTGAGAATCCTAAACAGACTGCAGTTGTATATATATTATGCCTACCTAAATTCCCCAGCAAGTCCAACTGGACAGTGGGATTCTTTACTTCTTGCCCAGTGTTCTCTAGAGCCGCCACTTTCTTCACAGAGGTGACTCAATTTCAGTGGTAGGTTAAGATGACTCCTGTCACTCTGTAACCAGTGGATAAAGTTCTTTGGGATCCTTTAGGATAACCAAACTATAACTGAAGTGACAATTGATTAATGATTACATGTTTTCTCTCTATCCTAGATATGTGTCATACAAAGATTGTGCTTTTGGTTTATGAATATGAAAATATTTGTGCTTTATAGCCTTTTTTAGGATTCCTCCCCTCCAAAAAAAAATAAAAATATATATATATAGGTAGTTATTGCAGCATTTCCCATTAGCTGTTTTCTTTGTGAAAACAAACTTCACAAAATGATGGCAAATTTGTGGAGGCTGACAAACTGGTGCCAAATTTTTATGCAGGTCTGCCCCTCCAGTGCAGGGGAACATAATTAGTGTATACATCAGGGATAGGCAACCTATGGCACGAGTGCCGAAGGCGGCACACCAGCTGATTTTCAGTGGCACTCACACTGCCTGGGTCCTGGCCACCGGTCCGGGGGGCTCTGCATTTTAATTTAACTTTAAATGAAGCTTCTTAAACATTATAAACCTTATTTACTTTACATACAACAATAGTTTAGTTATATATTATAGACTTGTAGAAAGAGACCTTCTAAAAACGTTAAAATGTATTACCGGCACGCGAAACCTTAAATGAGAGTGAATAAATGAAGACTCGGCACACCACTTCTGAAAGGTTGCCAACCCCTGGTATACATCATAACCCAAGATGGCTCGGTGGAAATGCTAGCTTACCAGGGTCAGCAACAGGGAATGTTTATCCTGCACACGCAGGATCAGTTTTGCCTCAGGCGGTCTGGCACAGAAGAGTTGATGAATTCAAAGCATGCATTCAAACACTGCTCTCAGCAAAACACGTCCACTTTAATTCTGGAGGTGCTCAGGTGTGACTAGCAGGAGGAGGAAAACTCTCCACAAAGTGGAAGGGGAGACAGGTCCATGAGGTATGCATTAAAATAAATTGTAGCCACATTTGGGGGAGGGGGGGGAAATCATGCAAGTTCTCTCAACTGTGTCTGTCACCAATGTGCTACTCTTTGCATAACAAGAGACTCATCCAATGTAAAGTGAATGTAGCTGCAAGGGCTGTGTAAAACCTATGCACACATAAAAAAAAGAGCTGCAAATTAGCAAATGAGTATAATGTGGCTCAGTGCAATTCCAAAACAGGCCAAGAAGGATGAAAATGTAAAGATCCATGGAACAAAAAAGGAGGGGGAACATCATTCCACAATGCCAAACTGAAAAAATTATCCCCAAAATTGACTATACAGCGCTAATTGATGCAATTGAGTGAGGCAAGGGAAATAATCCAAGTGCAGAATGACTGTGGTAGGAGCATCACAATGTAATTGCAATGTGATTTTTTTCCCCACTATGTATCATTACACCACCTCTGTTTCTCTTGAACAAGTATATTTTTTCTAGCTAACACACAGAGAAAAATATCATCCCCTTCCTTCTCATGCAAAGCCCACGTCACTTCATGCTACCTTGCGACGGCGCTACAGATATCAGCCCACAGTTCTGGCTGTGATACTATGTCCACTACCAGCCTTATTTTGACCCTCCCCTCCCTTATCCCACACTTCTCAATAAAGCTCACGTGGCCTGGAATGCCACGTCCTTCATCTTGGTCCAGAATCCTTCCTTGCCACCCCACTGAAGCGACTCCAGCTCAGAGACTTAGACCCCACATAACCCCATCAGCTGCTCAGCTGTAAATTCTCTAGCCCACGCCACACTTGCCTCCCCTCGCCTTATGCTGGCTGCTCCCCTGAAAGAGGAGTTCTGCCTTGTGCAGGCAGGGCACAGTCTCTCCCCGACATCTGGCTCCCTTGGGTGTAGTGGAACTGCACTGGTTGTGACGCTCAGAGTAGCCCCTCAGTAGTGAGGGAGGAGGCTGGGCTGGTCCCTTATTCATGTAAGCTCTTTGTGCCTCAGTTTCCTCATCTGTGAAACAAAGGTGATATCTACCTTTCTCCCAAGGGTACAGCTAGACTCATGATTGTCTGCAAAGTGCTTTGAGATCTCCAAATGGAAGGTGCAATAGAAATGCCCTATTACTATTACAGGTCTGTCGCATCTTACGCGCATTTAACATGCGCGATTTCGGCTTTGCGCGGTCGGCAAAAACACAACAACAACAAAAAGAGAGAAAAAAGAAATTTATGTACCTTGGCTGCAGTGCGGGCGATTCCTCCTGCCATTAAAGTCAATGGGATTTTGACTATACGCGATTTTCGCTTTACGCGCTAACCGCGGAACGTAACCCCAGCGTAAGATGTGACAGACCTGTATTCCACTGAAGGAAATCGCAGCCAAGACAATAGCAAAAGGTAGAGTTTGATCTGGACTTCGTTATTCACAGCTAAGGGAATGGGCTTTTTTGCCCTGACGTCTCCTTGACTTATTGTGCAAAGCCAGCAGAGCTGGCTGGGAAATGTCTCTTTTTTCCCAAGGACATTTTCAAATAATTCTTTGAAAGTTTGTACAGAATTTCAGTGCTCATTGAAAAACTGATTAGCAGAAAACCAACTTCCATTTTTGAAAACTGAAAAGAGTTTTGTTTTTTGAGAAATGCCCAAAAAGTCTGCCAAAAATGTTGATGAAATACCATTTTTTTAAAAAGAAAACCAATTCTTTCTCAAATTTATTTCTTCCAAAAAGTCTAATTATTTTTGAGCAATTCTACTGGTCAGTAATCTGTTACCATTAATATCTGTAAGATGTGTTTGTAACACTGCTGGATAATTTTTTATATAAACTATATGTACATTGCAAATCATTAATCTGGTTTTTGCGAATTATTCTGAGCACAAAGTTAATTTAAGTTTGTATTTAGTAATAAAAAACAAGTCAACCTCAAGTTGTATAGTACAGTTCTGCCTTTGTCAAGAGGACTAGCTTTTTCAGCTCAATCTGTTAAATTGCCTTCTTGCTTTCCATGGCCCATTGGGGATAATTAAAGCAGCCAAACTGTGACTGAAAAAGAATATCACTGAATATTTCACTGGGTATCAGTATTGGGCAGGATGTCTGTGATATTTGTCCTAAAGTATTCATAAAGCATGCCTCAGTATGTCCCCAAAGTGTGCCACGTTAGGATTTAAATGGTGATCTACATTAGAAGCCAAAAAGACAGCCAACATTTTGGAGTGTTGTTCCAGAGTAGCTCATTCCATTCCAGGAGCGTATCACAACAGGTGTTTCAAGTAGAACTATAGTACAAATGAACATAAGCTTTTACTTCCATGGAAGTGACTTGCCTAAACCCAAATCAGGAAAGCACTTAAGCACACACCTAACTAAGTCATCCTAAAGTTTAACTTAACTTGAAGTCGCTGGGAGTTAAGCACATACTTATAGTCAAGCATGTGTTCGAGTGCCCTCCTGGATTGGAGCCCTAGGACTTAATCCTGCTGCGATGGGAATGAGGATTCAGCGTGAGCAGTGCCAAGCTGGCTGCCGTGCTGCTGGGCATGGTGCTGTGTTAACTCAGAGAGCAGGGAGATGAAGCTGGCCGAGGGGAACACGCTCTCCACACTGGCATGCTGACAGGAGCGCTGTGCCCAGCACGCGTCATAAGGCACTGAGCAGCTGGTGGCACAGACCTCTCAGACACAATTCTGCATCAGGGTCTGGCCCACCTGGCTGCCCATGCTCTTGACTCCGTCAGCACATTTCAGTGAGCAACTTCTCCAGGGCAGATCCTCAGCTGGTGTAAGTCATTGTAGCTCCATTGACATCAACTCCCGGCTGGCAATTCGGTGATAGTGAGCACAAATCCTCCACATAGCGTTTAGATCACCTCATTGCCCTCAGGCACCAACGCCCGAGCTCTGCACTATCTGCACACCATCCCATCATGCTCATTTCCCCTGCCCACCAGCGCTCAGTACAGAGCCGGTGGGGCACAGTTGTCCAAATTGTAGCAGAGTTTTCTCCAATTGCTAAGTATTGGGCACATTCTTCTGCATTATATGGAAGACTTACCACACAGGGGCTGAGCAAGTGTCTAGCGCTTTCTCCCTCTGTGCTTCTCTTAGCTACACTCAGGAGCAAGCAGGATTGAATCCCTGGTATGTTGTTTATTCTAATTTCATCCTAGGCTTGGAGGGGGACTTGTTATGCTTGCCAACACTGCTAATCGCCGATTCATCCAAACCAACTCCCTACGTCAACTTCGTTTGTATAGCTGAGCAGTAAGATATGGGACACCTTGTTGGCAGTGCAGGTTAACGCAAACTTCAGCCTGAAATATATATTAACCACCAGGTTTGAACCCAGGGTCCTTTGAAGCCGGGAGGTTCCCAGTTAAGGGTTCAAGCAGCGGCTTCTAATACATTCCCTGGGTCACTTCCAGTGCATTTTGGGCACTTCCTCAGCTGGCAGCACGTTGGTGTCCCAGCCAATCTCCGCGGCCGGCTGGTTGTCTGCAGCGTAGTCTAGGTCCACAGTTCCCACCAGTTGGAGAGTCACAGGCGCCTCTGCAGGAGCCTGCTGCACACGTCCTTCCTCCTCCTCAGCCTCCCAAACTGAGCTGGGCTGCCTCCTTTTATCTGTTCCCTCCACCCGGTGCACAGCAGGGGCAAGGGGGCGTGTTCTCCTGGGTCCACAGTGATTGGTGAGGCCCCGTTGGCCCAGTGCAGGGTTGGTACAACCCGTCACACATGCCTTTGAGTGGTGTGATGAAAATGGGTTCAGATCAGGCAGAGTTATGGATTTTTGAGAACAGCACTTTGCACACACGCTGCAAATTTTTAACAGCAGCAGAAATGAAACTAAATTGCTCCCTGCATGCATGAGCAGCTAAGGCCTGGTCTACGCTACATAGTTAGGTCAACACAAGGCAGCTTACGTCAAACTAGCTGTGGATGTGACTACACTTCAATTTGGTTCTCGCTGACGTAAGTGCCCCGCTCTGCAGACTTAACACCAGTGATGCAAGTAAAATCCATTTCTTACCGGTACGGGGGGGAGACACCAGCTAAGGGGGGCATGTGACTCCTCCATGTGACTCCTCACCACCCTGCCCCCAGCCCAGGGCCCCCACGCTCTTCCCGTCCCCTCCTCACATCCATCCCATGTTACTTGGGGAGGGAGGGCTCTGTCCTCCTCCTGCTGCTCTGGAGACAGGGCTGGGGGGACAATACAGCCGCTGGAGGAGCTGCCGGCGTTCTGCTCCTTTCCCCGCTGCTGCCTCTCCTATCAGGGAAAGGAGCAGAACCCCCAGCCCTCTCCTCCAGTGGGGCTGCGGCTGCTTTCCGATACGCCATACCGGCTATAGCTAGCTTGCTGGTAGTGTGTTCCCGAGTGTACCGGCCTACTCGCACTGCTGCGTAACACCTCCCCAAGCAGCGTAGAGCCTGGGTCCATGTACAGAGCTTGACTGAGTGTAGACACTNGTACCGGCTATAGCTACCTTGCTGGTAGTGTGTTCCCGAGTGTACCAGCCTACTTGCACTGCTGCGTAACACCTCCCCAAGCAGCGTAGAGCCTGGGTCCATGTACAGAGGTTGACTGAGTGTAGACACTGCGTTACTTATGTCGACTGTTACTGGCCTCCATGAGCTGTCCCACAATGCCCCACACTGACCGCTCTGTGAACTCTACTGCCCAGGGGTCCGGTAGACAGGACGCCGTCCCTCTCCTTCAAAGCCCTGCAAAGTTTTGAAATTCCTTTTCCTGGTTGCCCAGATTGGTGAGCAACGCTAGCAACCTAGCAACTCTCCACTGCTCTGTGCAGCTGCCCAGCTGACACGCCGACTACACACTGCAGACATGCTCCTGCCTGGAGTATACACAAGGTATCAGAGCTCCTGGGCCTGTGGGGAGGAGAGGCTGTGCAAGCACAGCTCTGTGCTACAATGTGGGCATCTACAAGCAGATTCCTCAGGGGATGCAGGAGAAGGGCTACAACAGAGACCAGCAGCAGTGCTGCCCTGAAAGCCAAGGAGCTGTGGCAGGCCTACCCGAAGTCAAGGGAGGCCAACAGTCAATCTGGTGCAGAGCCGCAGACCTGACGCTTTTACAAAGAGCTGCATGCTGCCCTCGGCAGATACCCCACCATCACCCACAAGAGCCTCATGGATACTTTAAAGAAGCCTTATTGAGGTTGCAGGAACGAACCATCCCGATGTGTAGAAAGAATAGTAAATATGGCAGGCGACCATCTTGGCTTAACAGTGAAATCCTTGCTGATCTTAAACACAAAAAAGAAGCTTACAAGACGTGTAAGCTTGGACAAATGACCAGGGAGGAGTATAAAAATATTCCTCAGGCATTCAGGAGTGAAATCAGGAAGGCCAAATCACACTTGGAGTTGCAGCTAGCAAGGGATGTTAAGAGTAATAAGAAGGGTTTTCTTCAGGTATGTTAGCAACAAGAAGAAGGTCAAGGAAAGTGTGGGCCCCTTACTGAATGAGGGAGGCAACCTAGTGACAGAGGATGTGGAAAAAGTTAATGTATGCAATGATTTTTTTGCCTCTGTCTTCATGAACAAGGTCAGCTCCCAAACTGCTGCACTGGGCAGCACAGCATGGGGAGGAGGTGACCAGCCCTCTGTGGAGAAAGAAGTGGTTCAGGGCTATTTAGAAAAACTGGACGAGCACAAGTCCATGGGGCCGGATGCGCTGCATCCGAGGGTGCTAAAGGAGTTGGCGGATGTGATTGCAGAGCCATTGGCCATTATCTTTGAAAACTCATGGCGATCGGGGGAGGTCCCAGATGACTGGAAAAAGGCTAATGTAGTGCCCATCTTTAAAAAAGGGAAGAAGGAGGATCCGGGGAACTACAGGCCAGTCAGCCTCACCTCAGTCCCTGGAAAAATCATGGAGCAGGTCCTCAAGGAATCAATTCTGAAGCACTTAGAGGAGAGGAAAGTGATCAGGAACAGTCAGCATGGATTCACCAAGGGCAAGTCATGCCTGACTAACCTAATTGCCTTCTATGAGGAGATAACTGGGTCTGTGGATGAGGGGAAAGCAGTGGATGTGTTATTCCTTGACTTTAGCAAAGCTTTTGATACGGTCTCCCACAGTATTCTTGCCGGCAAGTTAAAGAAGTATGGGCTGGATGAATGGACTATAAGGTGGATAGAAAGCTGGCTAGATCGTCGGGCTCAACGGGTAGTGATCAACGGCTCCATGTCTAGTTGGCAGCCGNATTAATTAACTCAGAGTATGTATTAATACCTGGGGGAGCAAACAGCTGTGCATATCTCTCTATCAGTGTTATAGAGGGCGAACTATTTATGAGTTAAAAGGGTAAAACGGATTTATTTGGGTTTAGACCCCATTGGGAATTGGGCATCTGAGTGCTAAGGGCAAGCACACTTCTGTGAGCTGTTTTCAGGTAAACCTGCAGCTTTGGGACAGGTGATTCAGACCCTGAGTCTGTGCTGGAGCAGTCGGGTGTGTCTGGCTTCACCAAGACAGGGAGCTGAAACCACTGAGCTGGCAGGGAGAACAGGAACAGAGGGAGCCTTTGCACATCAGTCTGGCAGCTCCCAAGTGGGTTTCTGTGATCCAACCCGTCACACTGTGATTCTATGATCTGAATCCCAGGCCCTGGAGCGAGCAGCGAGGAGGAGAGGGAGCATGGAGGACAGGCGACCGAGGAAGCCAGCTGTGCAGCAAGCCAGGACCTGTTTTTAACTCCACCGCAGTCCAGCCTGTCCCAACAGTGGAGCACGGGTGAGCCTGAGGCAGGGGAAGGAACCTCTGCTAAGTTTGCTGTTTACTTTCAAATTACAGCGGTGGAACCCCCACAGTAGCAGGACACACCTTTCGATTTGTTCATTTTTAATTGTGCTAGACAAGGTACTGGAAGAACCAAGAGAGGTAGAGTTGCTATTTGCTTTTCATTCCCCTCTAGAGTTAGGCAGTGAGGGTTATGCAGAACACTCGGTTTATGTGCACCGCGATGTCCCGTTAATCCTCCGTAGAGATTTCAAGGAAACTTTTAGGGAGGTACTGTGCAATCCTCTGCCGAAGGTTTCTAGGGACAGCTGTCTTATTTCTTCCTCCACAGTAGGGCACTTTCCCACACCACTCAGCAATTACTTCAGCAGGCACCACTGCAGTACACAGGCTAGCAGCATACGGGCTCAGGTGGCACCAGGATACCTGCAGCAGATGTGCTCTCTCTGTCTCTGTTATCCTCAGGAGTGAGATATCAGCTAAAAACTCCACTGCTTATGGAAAATGGTGCCAATATTCAGTTCCATTGCCCTATACAACTAGAATAATGCAAGCGAGCTATTCTATCCTCATGTCCCAAGCCCGCGGAGGAACATACTCACCATGGATGGTGCTGTGTCCTATCAATCCCTGTAGTGCTTACAACTTTTGAGGAATGAATTCAGCATCTTAAGTTTCGGTTTCCATTGTGAACACACTGACAGTGGTACTTCTCTGTGTTGTATCTGCAGTTGCTGCCAGTGCAGCCTTCAGGGTCTCCCCTTCCACACCCAGCGTGTGCCTGAGCCAGATAAGGAGGAGAAAGAGGATGACTCGGGATGCCATATTCCATGAGATCCTGCAAGCCAGTGCTGCATCGGACCATGAGCACAGGGCCTGGAGGATCACCCTTGCAGACAGTACTGACAGGGATAGAGTAGAGAGGAGAAAGGCTCAGGAAAAGGACAGGGGCATGCTGCAGCAGATGCTTGCACTTGCTGCAGCAAACAGAGATGCTGCAGACTCCAATAGACCTGTAGGTTCAATAATCCCATGTTCACTTCCCTTTGCAGCCCATAGAGAACTCTATATTGGGACCTCCCTAACTCCGCCCCCTCCCAACTTTCCATGTGGCATCAGGGATCATTGCACTACTCTGACATTAAA